>JAANDG010000521.1:0-105235 GCA_036852015.1 Pelodera strongyloides
CCCCCCCCCCGAGATGCCAAATAAGTTACAACGAAATATGCCCTTTTCACCGGCAACATCTTCTCCTATTTGAAGAATGAAGAGGAAGGAATAGGAACTGGAACGTAGAAACACGCTTTCCTAAGATCAGTGGTACCTTACGTAAATCCTTATTAACAAGAAACAACAGAAAATCAAGAATATATTAACAAAGCAAGGATTTCACCATATAGCTTACTAGTCAACGGCTTTCGGATAACAGGTTTATTTGGTACCTTTAATGCACTTGAAAAGATTCGGCTTGTTGAGCTCTGCCGCGTAGTTCACTTGGGCTCCAGGGCGTGCGCCGCGACCACATTGCGTTGCCAACGCGTGCACCTTTTCATGGAGCATGCAAGGAAGATGCACCGGAGACTTGCTCACTAAATTAGATTTTATTTATGAATTATTAACAAAAATGGTTGAGGACAGAACGGTGAGAAGTGGGCATCGTATATTCAGACTAGAAGCTTACCATCAATGATAAGGGCCAATTCTCCACGTCCATTATTTCCTTCAACAACTTTCAGAGATTTCTTGATGATTGGCAGCACCTGAACAACTTTGTAATCAACTAAAACTACTTACTTTCAAAAGCGGCCATCATGTGCAGGTGTATGGTTTTTTTTTGAAAATAACACCCTATGTTCATGTTGAGCAAGTTACAATTACAAACGTTAAAAAAGAAGGTTCTTTAAAATTCATTCGCTCTCGGCTCGCAAAGCTATGGCGAATGCCCACGGCATACTAACATTAATTCACAGACGTAGAGATATTGTAAGAGCATGAAACTGAAGATGTTCCTCTTACCTTGGCCATACCGGGAAGGTTAGGAGAGTCGAATTCCGTGAAGCCGCACTTGGTTGGTTGGATGCAGTACACATTATTATTGTGCACTGTGAACCGATCACTGTAAGGAAAGAAAGCATGACAAGGTCAAAAAAAACAGGAAGTTTGGAAACAAGTTTCTCAAGATATGGAGCGAAGGCGAAACTTCAAAAATACATTCCCATGTTTCGGGATTATACTACTCACAAACACAAACTACTCTGAGATGTCAACAAACACGGAGTTCGCCCACTAAGATCCAGGCCAAAGACAACGAAGGACCGTTATCATAAAAAAAAATGAATTTACCGAACGTTGAAAAAACTGCCCGGAACTATGAAATGGCAACAATTCTTATCTTACATTACATATATAAGAATAATAACAAATAAAAGTATCTCCTCACTTGTCATTGTACGCATTCCTCGTGATGGCCACACTCAAAAATTCACGACAGAAGTTGTCCAAGTCGTTTGTGGAACCCTAAAGATTCAAAGTAAATGTAAAAATCAGTGAAATCGTCTGTGGGACTTAATTAAGCTCGAAACCGTCAAAATTTGTTTGCTATTTCACAAATATATACAGTACTGAAAACCCAACCTGGAATGAATCCGAAACAGGCTTAATGGCTATTTCGTATTTCGTCGCGTTTCTCACGCAGTCCGTTCGGAATGCATCAGGTGGTACTTCGAACTTCTTTCCATCCTAAAAGCAACGCATTATAAAAATAATAATAACAGTAAGAGTAAGAACAATAAACTAGGGAAAGACGCGATCAATTGAATTGTTTGGGCATCCTGAACGGCCGAAAATGAACCTTTTACTTCTTTCGGTCATCTTTCTTTCGGTCATTTATTTCTTTCGGGCGCGTTCGGGATGCTCCACAGTATAAATTGATCAGGCTGATCAAGGATTTAGAATAGAGTTGCATGTTCTTCAACGACGTTCATTCAAAAAAGTTGATGTAACTGCGGTCCCACGAAGAAGTGCCTGATTGATCAATTTCTACTGTGGAAATATACGAAACGTTTCCCTACCCCAAGAGCCAGTCCCAAACAACTTTTGAAATATTTTTTTTTGTTCGGAATTCCGCATCCCGAACGCGCCCTTTGAAAAGAAAGTTAACAAAGAAAACTCACCTTTGGAATGTCGTACTTTCCGAGAGAATAAATCCCCTTGGCTCTGTCTGTGAATATTTCATCATGGAAGACGTCCGAATAATTGGTCTTCAGGTACGCGACAACGGCGGTCACGAACGATTTCCGCATGACCTCAGAGTAACTGCAATCACAACATAAGAAAACTTGCTATTGTACCCCAATGTACTGCACTCAATAAAATTGAGGTTCGCTAAAATAACTTGTTGGAAATTCGAGGCTTGAAGGCCTGAGGCACATAGTTGCTCATGCTTACCTTACGGAGCAATAACTCGTCCTCTCAGTTCACTGGTTTAATAAACAAAGTAAAAACGGGGCACAGCCTAAATGCTATAGTTAAAAAAAACTCACTCATCCCGTTCAATCTTGGTCAGTTCCCTGGTCTTTCCGCTTTCGAAATGAGCAGTCACTGAAACGTTGAGCATAAATTTATTTGGCTGGATAAAAACGCAAGAAACAAAAAAAAACTACTGCTCGAGGAAACTCACCGTGCAGGTCGTATTTGTAGAAAGCCATGTTTTTCATGCGTTTTACAGGATACGCATTGACGACCACATCTCTTTTCACCTGTCCAGCTTTTCCGGCTGCCTTCTTCGGACACAGGTTATTGTTCTGAAACAATCGTCAGTAAAACGTTCGGTAAACAGCTGAGAAAGGAAGAAACGTCCCGATGGATAGATGACTACTCCTGAATAGCCAAAACGCCGACAATTTGCATGGCGTGAAAACTTGCAAAAATGATGGTAATAATATTCTTCGTCTACCTAACAAAAACAAACAAATAGAAAAGCGTACCTGCGACATATTCCAAACGTTCTCGAGTGGACAAGCGCTACTAAAAACACGTATAATTTACCTCACGAAGAAACAGCGCACAGAAAGAACAAATATTCACAGTACAACTGTAAGGATAAACCCAAACTATGTTAGCGCTATCGCGCTAACAAAGCATATAGGCGATATAAACAATGAGGACATGGATGAAAAAGTTTGGGACAGCCTAGAGCTGTTACGGCAGTTAAGGCAAAAAACTGTGGCACAAAAAAAGATGAGTCCAAGATTGTGTAAAGAAGTGGTTGAATTAACGATGAACTCTACAATTCATCATACTGGGGTTAACAATTATTACTTTAACGATTAACAATTATTACTTGACACATACACAACAACACGGATCCACCCCAGCGGCAGCAGAGCTGGAAGTAGCACTTGAAAATTTATTGATTTTCCTTTTCACATTTTTATCAAACACGCGGGAAATTCAAATTCATCGATTGTTCTGTATTTGTGTTGTGTTCGGCACAAACAAACAAGGTTGGTAAAACAAACGATTACATTTGTTTCTCTAAATTACAAATATCAATTTGCATCTTTTATAATTAAAATTTAAATTACAATTTTCATCTTTTTTACATAAACAGTTCCTGCCATGCTGTAAGAGTTTGCGAACTGCGCCTCATCTAGCGTTACAGTAAGCCAAGTAAGCGCCATATCAATTTCAAATGACCAACACTACTGTAGCAATACTAATTTGTAGAGTAACCATCGCTTTCCCTTGAACTTTACATGGCACCGCACCCCGACACTAAGCTGGTATAATGCATTTTCCCACAGACGCGCGAACAAAGACAAAGAGCAACAAATTCCAGAAAAAAATCTAATTTACTAATTTACTAACTCTTACTAATCAGAAGTAATTTACTAAGAAAATACTTAACAGAAGTCCTGTAGATGGATAATCTAGGAATCCAATGTGATGCGGAATCGAGCCAATACAAACCGAATAATCGCTTCGGAATTCTACTAGATTCTGAGATACACGTATTAGAGATTCTGACAGTGTGCTTTGCTACGTATTTTGTAGTCGTGATTTGTGAAATAACAGGGGACAAAAATTAAGTAACTAATTAAGCGGTAGGAGAAGATTGCCCGTAAAATCAAGGTTGCACCAGTGTTCAACCATCTGGCAACAAACATGCACACCCATCTGGTACTGGAGACATGCCTGACACACCTGACACTCCGTAACTATGGACGGTGTCACAAGGTTATCAGAGGCCGTATTCACCAACACATATGGAAACCCTCCCTATGCTCACGAACGCTCTTCTACGTTCTGGGGCGCATAGTGCGGCGCATACTTTCCCGCACGTTTTGGGCGTGCGTGCATACTTTCCCGCATGGTGTGGCGTGCACGCAGACTTTCCCGCAGAGCTGCAGACTTTCCCGCATACTTTCCCGCATACTCTGCCATCATGCGGAAACTCGCTGAAATTACACATTGGGACACTTTTGTTCGCCCAACCATGCGGCAGACTTTCCCGCAGACATAACCGCGAGGCGCAGACTTTCCCGCAGACATACCCGCAGACTTTCCCGCAGGCATACCCGCATGGTTTCCTGCAGACAAACCCGCCACGCAAAAAAGTTGCCTCCCTAAAACGCTTAGGACATAGTCCAAATGACTGCCAGCCGAGAGACGTCTCCGCCTTTCCATCCTTTTGCCACATGTGCGGTTATGGCTGAGTGGTTGAAGGCGCTGACTACAGATGAGTGGTCAGGGTTCAATTCCACCCATGTGCTTATGTCTTATGAGGCTTTATTCATAGAATATATGTTATGTGAAGTGTTCTACATGGCACATAATATGTAAGGGCGCGTTTAAGATGGGCGAAAGAAAGAAAAAAATGCGTTTTCGGCCGTTCAGGTTGGCCGAAAAGAAAACTTTTAATACTAAGGGAAAATGAAAAAATACAGTAATTTTTTTCGGGTTTTGTCTGCGTCTCTTGTTTTTGCATTGTCTTTCAAAAGTTTTCTTTTCGGCCAACCTGAACGGCCGAAAACCTATTTTTTTCTTTCGTTCGCCCATCTTAAACGCGCCCTTATATACTAAATTACACAATAAATAAACAAGCATTAAATTATTTTTCGAATTTTTTCCCCCTGCAGACATATCCGCACGGTGCACCGCAGACTTTCCCGCATAGTGCGGACCTGTAAACCCGCACCATGCGGGAAAGTCTGCGGTGCACCATGCGGGTCAGGTTCAGAGTGGATCTCTTCTGGTCTCGCACTCTCGACGCACTCTTTGGCTTCTTGGGGAGGCCAGGGAGGTCTGCCTGCGTGTTGGTGAATACGGCCTCAGATGCGTGGGATCGTGAACTATTACCAAAACTACTTACGTAACCGAAATTGCGTAGGATATACGACCGCTATGTTGTGTAGAGTTAAGGAGTTCGCATCTTAGTTTAAACTAGCAAAGGTAAAGATGGCGAAGTGAGGAGTAAGGTAAGGCAAGGAATAACGGGTGCAATACTGCAACCCGGCAGACTAAGCAATAAGCAATGACTCAGGTTTTCTACAAACTCCGCCTCTTTACTTTATCTCCAAATGTCAAGATTTTCAGATTAACTGATAAGCAAACTTCCTTTAGGGTAACAAAGTGTAAACACATAATTTTTGGATTGAAGGATTGTCTTTATGACACCTTAGCCTAAAACCACCACGGCTGCAGGAAGCACGAGGTGAGCATGCCTGCCGGATTTTATTGTAATAACATATACAAGAAAGAATCAAACTGATAATCATATGTATACATCACGGTTTATTAGGTCTATGCATTATATTTACAGTTACATGGGGAAGGGGACGGTAGTCACCTTGTAACAACAATAAAGTTCATGTATGAAGCATGTCGATATTAGCCCAAGGAAAAGACAAAATTTAATTTTTTTTAGTACACAGCTAGTTTAATATAAAGCTAGAACTGAGTACATAGCTGGCAAAATTTTATGTCACTATATACTATACTGGTCTATTTTGCTGTAAAAAAATCCAGCTCAAGGACGTTTTTGCAATGGTCACTAGCCAAAGTCATTTATGGGCTTTATGTCGGCTCTTTTACCAAAAAAAAAATAAATACTATGAACATAAAAACTGCTGGTGTGAATGTATATACTCTTTAGCATAGAATACATAAAAGGAGTCAAAATGAAAAAGTGTGCATTGGGCAGTGTTTGTGGGCATCCAACGTTCGGTTTTCAGTTTTTTTTCCCAGCACACAGCTCTCACCGCCCTTGTTGACCACGGCAATGGCGCCAACCACACTGCCCTCGCCGTCCCTGACTGTCTGCGCTCTCCACAGTCGCCCGCTCATCTCCTACTCTCGCACTGTTCGTGCCGCCTACACCCTCTGCAGCTGTATGCTTATCTCTCCACACTGATTCTCTGCTAATCGACTCTATCGCTGTTTCACCTTCGTTGCTTTCCTGCATTTGCACGTTCTATAGGATTCAGCGACTCCATCGCCGTCTGAGCGACAGGCACAAAATCTCTTTATTCGAATGGTCTTTAAGCTTTCATATAATTGATTGCAGCACTTGCTCTGGGTATCATAATCTGCCCGTCTGTGTCTCTAGTGTACCCTAATGCAGAGATGTTGGCGGCTGAGCGGTTGGGCGCCTTTTATTCCATCGCTCCTCCACGTTTAAAGTGATATTTTAGCTCAGCACCACCTCTAACGATTGATGTGCGTCGCAGTGGGAGCACCAATATGGACGCGACGGCCACGTCGACCCATACGCCATATGGATCAATTGGTAGGGAGAGGTTGGGGTGGGGTTGTGAAAAAAGTGACGAAAACACTAGAAATGGGCCTGATATATTATGTCTAGTCGTACAAAAACTGATTATTTCAAAGCATAAATAGAGTGGGAATAAATAACACACGCACCGGCAACACTGTGAAAACAAAATAGGCGAACAAAGATTCAGCGACTCCATCGACTGTAACTACGGTAGCAAGTCGAGTGAGCTGGGTTTAAAATAACATAACATAACATTTATTACGACAACAAAGTATCGCGCAAGTTTTGACAATATAAGGCCACTAACAGCGAATAAATGGATAACAATAATAATAAAAAACAGGTGAAAATGAACTACAAAAACTAAAATATTTGTTTCAACAAATTTTCAGGAATAAAGCAGCATTTTTCTCAATCATAAGGGAAGTTCTATGCAAAAAGGAATGTCTACGAACGTTTTTAGTTACTCTAGGGATACATATTTTGACACGACCACGTCGAGAGGACAGAGTAGAATGTCTGAATTTGTACAATGAACGTAAGTGGGGGCCACATTTGCCAGCCAATATTTTTCTAAGCATTCTAGCGTCTGCCTTCTTACGACGATTTTCAAGCGTATCAAAAATGGTTTTATAGCAAAACTCCTGGAAGCCCTTTATTTCTGCGCAGCATGCATCATGTTCCTAAATCTAACTGATCACACATTTTATCAGTCAATTCAATCAGATCTGACATAAACTTATACCATAAATTGCAGAAACTGTGCTGCAAATTTATCCTTATTCGGCCTCCTCATAGCCGCAAGCGGTAATCACTACAACGCGATAGTTTGGCGCGTGCGCGGCCGGCACATGTCCAGTGCGCGGGCTACAAAAACGGGGTGGGCCCACACCCGGCGGCCCACCCATTTCGGGCGCAGTGTAGGCCAGGTGCCGGCGTGAGGTGCGCCTGGTGTGGGCGGCCCACCAATTTCGGGCCTGGTGTAGGCCGCACACCGGCCAAGTTTCCTCAGTGTAATATACGGTGAAAGTTACAGGACCTATGAATCATTCAACATCTCGTATTTCACATGACGTATGAAAGAGTCGAGGATTGCATGAGGGTCATGGATACTGTATTATTATACGCATTGCCCTTGTTATAAAGTGAATAATAGTTTTATTGCTAATAAACTGAGCACCAGATAGAAAAAGTCTTAGGACAACTTCACAAAACAAACACATTACAGTGCGATATCGTCCGATACCGTGGCTTTTCTGTCCCGAGAGTCGCAATATTTCGGCGTTGTAAAAAATACATCGGTGCAAAAAATGTCAACATTAAAAAAAACTTCTACACAAAAAAAACAGGAAAAAAAATCATAAAATTGTGAACCGGGACAGGCGAAAAAATATTAAAGCGAAATACCAGCCGGTTTCTGAACGCTTCGTGGACAACTGAATTCTTACTTATTTATGCTAATTTGCTCGAATTTAGCTCGAGTTTTTATTCTAATTTATGTTGCTTTGCATAGGCTGCACAAGAATGCTGGTGGACTCGATGTGTTTCAAAAACCGGCCGGTATTTAGCTTTAACTTTTAGTTTTAGTTAGGTTGTTTTTCGTCCAGTCGTCCATTAGCTTTCTGTTATTTTTGTTCCACAGTACTTCCATTATGATTGAACCAAATGCCACGAATTTCTTGTGATTTACTTCGAATTTGCTTGTTGAGTCTTATTTTACTACTGATTTATTATATTTTATTATTTATTATGTGTTTACTATATTTTATTTATTATTTAACACGAACTGCACGTTACGTTTCTTTCTTTGTCCTCTCGTGTCTTCCGCCTAATTCATCAGTCTACTTCACTACCCAACTACTGTAATCACAATGGGTGCCGGACTCATGATTCTCATCGTCGTCCTCGCCGGACTCGCCTACGCCTACAAGGAGGGCCATCTGCAGCCCGTTATTGAGAAGATCCAGCAGCAAATGGCCGCCGGAGGAGCGGGAGAGCAGAAGCAGTAAACCAACCGTCCGCGTCGTATAGCTTGCAGTGCAACTTCGTTGTCTCCATTCTCTACAGTTTGCACGACTGTCGTTTGAAGACCCCAGCAACACGTCTATTTAGTACCTTTTTGACTACTCGGCCCGATCACTGCTCTACTCGCCTCTATAATCACCTTTTCTGATCGTGAATAAATGGTTGAATGACTTTGTACGTAATAAATTATTATACATATTTTGTTTAGTCTTCTTTTCGACTCTTTGGTTGAGTAGTTTTGGTCAATTTTTTGGTTTTATTGTTTTTATTGTGAGTTTCTCCCTATTTTATTTAAAGCCAAATACCATCGTGGACAGCTGAATTATCACGTATTTATGCTAAGTTACTCGAATTTAGCTAGAGTTTTTATACTAATTTATGTTCATGTAAAAATGCTGGCATACTCGATGTGTTTCAAAAACCGCCCGGTATTTCGCTTTAATAAATGTCGGAGTCGTGACAAGGTAGCTTAGGTAGGTTTGCAGACTTGCTAGCAAACTCCCGTTACAAATCTTTGATGTTTACTGCTACGCACACTTCAAAGGAATACAACTACATACCGCCCATGGTGGTGTTCAATGAGCCACATCCCTTATGGGGTTTGCAAGTATGCCCGATTTTCCTTGCAAGTATCGAAAAATTTACCGTTTCTTGGCACTACACGAGAATATCTACAGGCAGTTTTCATGACCGATCGCCACGGGACCATTTGTTCAACAAAAAATGTCTTTGATGGCGGATTTTCTATAGTGCGGATGTGTCAAAATTACGCAAAACTACGGTAGATTAGCACACTATTTTGCAATTGATACTTGCAAGGAAAACTCGCGGTTTTGGCATACTTGCAAACCCCATTATATGTTTGTTGCATGCCTTGTATCAACATATAGCTACTGTAATCATGAATGTTCTTTGCTGCTTCCCATCCTTTATTCTCTGTAACAATCACAAGTGGCATTTCAGGCAAGACTCTAGTTGTTGTAGTTTGGTAATTCAGAAAAATTTCTCACTGAAATTTCCTGGTTCTTCTTGTTGATACGCACGTCTGACCTTAGCCACACTACGCCGCGACTACAAAACGTTGTGGGACAAAAATAGCCAACTTGCTCAACAAGACTCTTGTTTGAGCAGTGTAACACGTATGTTATATAGCAGGTCACCGTATTACCTATGTTTTTGCACAGGTTAGCAGATAACGGACAATATTCAACGATCACTAGATTCTAGTTTTCAACAATTTTGTTGGTCATCTCTGCGTCTACTGTTTGGTTGTACTGATTGTTGGGGTCTAATTGGCGCCGCCCCACCTTACTGATAATAAGATAAAGGAAAACAAAGAGCGAGACCAGGTGGCGGTCGATCTGTGGTAGGCCAACAACCGAACTCTAAATTATATTTTAATATTTTCCTTTATGATCATTGTTTTTTTTTTGAAAATTTTGCGACCTGGTTATTACATTGTTGTTGCTATTGTGTTGAGAAAATTATCGATGAGGTGTTGTAATGGGGTCTCGATGTATGGCAAAAACAGTTGTCAACGTTATGTCTGAACCTTGGCGTTGACATATTGGTCACAACTCCTCCCAGATCTGCCGGATTCAAAATTGATCTTTAGGGCCCTTAAGGTACCCACTGCTCCCTTATTAGCCCTTAGGTAGTAAGATCTTATTATATAAAGTTGGGAGCTTTGTTTGTTTGTTTGTGCGTTTGTTTGATTGTACGTTTGGATGATGTGCGTTACGCTCAGGAAGTAGGATTGGTTCAGTAGTTCATGTTCCCATGCACTGAGCCATCTCACACCCGAGAGCCCCTCTCACGAAAGCCCGAAAAAAGCTGCATATATGGAATGTGTGTGCCGTATCAGCCGTGCGAGTTGGCGGCTCTCAAAGTACTACGAAAAACTACAAAGAACATGCAGATCTAGAGCAACGAGGATTTTTGCATCACGTATACATAAAATAGAAAGTCGCCTCGGGCGGCGTAGCCGGCTGGTACAATCATAAAGATCTAAGGTGTGCGCTATCGTTAGAACTTGTGTTTTGCTGTTTATTTTGACGCAATTCTTTCTATCGCAGGTACCATGTCCTTTATGGTCGATGTGTGGCAGTATTTATTGGAGCATAGTGGACACAATTATTTCTTGCTATTCACTGTATATGGTACAATATTCGCGACGTCATGGTATATACTGATCAACATACCATTTCTGCTCATTGAAGTGTTCAATTTAAAAGCACTACAAAGATACAAAATACAACAGACTAAGCAGGTGACTTCTAATTTTCGGCCTTCTAACTTTTGTAATGTCTCCTGGCTCCCTGTGTGAGGTGAGAGAAATAGTGGGATGACTCGAATCCGAGACACGTATAGACAAATTCTCCCAACCGGGGAGGCTCCCACTGTTCGTGCATATGGCCACTGTAATGGCCACTGTAGTAGCTTGTAGCTGCCTCGTTGCCAATACCTTTTAGGTGTTCACAGGCGTACAGTAGGCTTAGCGAGACACATAGGCTTATTTTCTCCTATTATACCAAATGTTCTTTGAGCTGGCCCAGCGCCGGGACCAGAGTTTGTGTTAATTCTTCCTTATATTTCCTTCAGGCAGACGGCCAGCGGATTCTTGACACGCTCCCCATCATCGCACTCAATTCTACGATCGTCAGCGTGCTTACAGCCATTCCATTTTATTTCTTGGGCCTAAAGACCGGAGTTCATTTTGGAACGTAGGTGCCTCGTTTACCCATTGCCCTTTAGGCTTAGGCTTAGTCTTAGGGATTCTTATTCCGTTTTCATGTTTGGTAGAGCAGAGCTGTATTATTACCTACTTTTGAATATGTGTTCTCTGGGTGTGATAGAAAAGAACTTAATAATAACGAAAAAGGAAGTAGCTTTTTTCGCCGTACTGTTTTCATGAAAATAAGGCACAATACTAACCGTTAAAAAACTTTTCAGTCATCATTATAAATTTCTTTCTTTCCGAATTTGTCATTTATTAGCAGCACAATACATGGAAAAGACAGATAAAGGTGTGGACAAAGTGCAAATGCTTTTAATACCGGCCGGTTTTTAAAGCGCACTGCATACACCTGCCACCTGCTTTCTTATGCAGCATATACAAATGAGCAAAAATTAGAATAAAAACAAGACCCCAATTCGAGCCCACTTTGCATAAACGCATAGAAATGCAAGTACTTGAGATGCGTTTCAAAAACCGGCCGGCAGTTCGCTTTAAATATTTATTTATGTTTGCTTCCAGGGAGGATTTGCCATCCATTAGCACGTTGCTTAGAGACATCGTCTTCAGCGTATTTATTGAGGAAATTGGATTCTACTATTCTCACAGGTTTGCATGCTTTGAATTCTTGGATAATGGCTTGATTAGGTCCTTAGGAGCCTCCGTGTCTTATTGTATAGGCGTGTAGACCCAAGCTACAGTAGCTTCAAATCGACGAGTGATGCGGTCACATCTATCTACGGTAGCAAATTACAATCCGTATTACGGTAGACAGAACGCAGCAGCTGAAAAAAAACTCACATTGAGTTGTGATTTGCACTTGAACTTGAGACCTGCATTTCAAGGATAGTTTCTTTGTACATATAAAAACTAGGTGCTAAGGTTTGATAACGCATGAAAGAGCGCTCAAAAAGTATAGACCCTAATACCCTATTATTTGAAAAAGTAACGCACAGCTGTGTCCTTTGATAAGCTCCATTCCTTACCTAAAATGAAAAGTGAATGAATCCTCTGATTCTTGTTCCCGTACATAGAAATCAAACTGATTTGTTGGCGAAAAAGAAAGTTTCAATTCAAAGAATTACTGTACTGTGAAAGTACTAAAATATTCTAAAAAATAGCGTTTTGTCCACCTTTTACTTACAAATAATTCTCACACACAAGTAGGGATACATCATTATCATAATCATGAGAATACGCTGCGGTGTTTACGTTTAGGGCGACTGCAGTCTTTTCCGATGCCCCTTTTCAAACATATACCTTCAAATTCAGTATACATGTTGATGTACGTACAGTGAGAACTTTTCGCACAACGTGTAAATAATCAATGATTATTGCACTGTCTATGATAGTTTAAACAAAAAACTATAACTACAAAACTACGCTTCTGCTTCTCAATATACCGCTGATCTCTGCTCAATCACACAAAAAAGAGCAGGAAAAAAGTGGCTAGACCCTGTGTTCGTTCACTTTAAAAGTGCGAAAATCACGTTTGGTTTGGTGATGTGATGGGAGGCAAATCACCGTGGACTTTATGATTATTCACTGATAAGTGATAAGGGTAATTAAGGGTTGAACTGTGTTCGATTGCTCTCATACATAGTAGCACTTCCGTGTACGTAAACTTCCTATTTAATGATTGACAGCTATTTATTTTGACACTTTTATCTATCTCGATCTTGTTCTTATTGTTAGATCAAGACTCGAGAATCCTATTGTATTACATGTAGGATCTTACAGTAGCCCTATACTATGTATACGTATTTCAAAGTGTCCGTGAATGAATACAGCACTGAATATGTTGCACAAACACAAAGATCTACAGAAAGCACCGCAGTCAGAACACAAAATGGTTTCTGACTGCAAAACACAATCATAGACGTGCCAACGATCCTAGCTTACTTTTGAAAATCGGCCAAGCTCTGCATATACACGTAAACTTCGTTTTCACGCTCGCTGTCAGAATATTTTTTAGTTCAGACAGACTACGGTGCATTTCAATTGATTTTCTTTCCCTGCATACATAGCATGTTTTGAAGGGCGACCGATTTTCGCAGTTATCATGTAGTTTGCAAAGTATAATTCAGCTCAATAGTTATAGCTTCTGTGAGACTACAATGTTCCGAAATACCATAAGTGAGTTCAAGAGGATAAAAGTGCACATAATATAACACATGTTGTGCGATCCGCTGTTTTTTCAAAGAAAGAAAAGATAAAGAAGGAAAAAAGATCTACTTCCGTGTCGCTATTTTCCGCAGGCATCAAACTCCTCTTGATCTCGCTATTAATAGATCTATAAATAGAACATGGATATGATTGATTCCCGCGGAGTTGAGTAAAAAATGTGCTCGATAAACATTTTCCGGGAAAAGTTCATAGATAGGAAAAAATTTCTCTGCGCAGACATTCTTCAAATTAGACAAAGAAATTTCTTGCAACAAGTCGATTACGGCGGGATCAGCATTGCCTTTTATAAGTAAACTCTAGAGAAGAAAAATAATACTTTTCTAGTTGTCAAAGGAGTTGTCAGTTGTTATGAGAAATGAAGACTTGGAAACATATCGAAGCTGCGTACGCGAAGGCTAATGTATAATATATAAACAATATTTTCAGACTATTTCATGTTCCATTCTTCTACAAACCGATTCACAAACAGCACCATCGATGGACAGCACCAATTTGTGGGTTATTTTTTTATGACCATGATAGAGAAGCACATCTTCGCCTTCTGTTGCAGGTGCGCTGGAAATATACGGATGAAACTCCGCGCAGCCGCGGCACAAAAATAAATAGGGATTGTACCAGCGCGAAGTGTTCTCTAGGGTGCGCGCGGAGTGCGCTAAAAGGTGTCCCGTCCAATATGGCGCGACAAAGATATAACTGTACGTTGCATATATTTTTCTCATGAATTGTATGTGTGCGTAATAAATTATATTATATTATTATTATTATATATGAAAAGCGCGAGAAGTTCGCCATACCTGCCCCTGTACATCTTTCGCGCAACACGAGCACGCACATTCTCCATCTCCCGCACAGTACTCCCGCTTTGGATAGCGAAGGCCCTCGCTTCTACGCGTTTTCGCCTTGAAGGATAAAATATAACTAAAAAAGTCGTAGTTCTTATTTTTAAGCGATCACGAGTATCTACTGTCATCCAATTGAGCATGCCGTCTCAAACTTGGCTCCGCTGATGTTAGGTTGGTTCTTTTCAAAATCTAAGCAACACTTCAAAAGTGCGACTGCCAACAAAATCGATCGTGAATATTATATTAATAAATATTAATAAATTTATGACTAAACAATTTGGTTAATAATGCAGGTCCGGCCCTTCTCGGCTCACATTGTATCGTTTTCTGGATCTGGTTCATGATTGCTATCACGTCCACAACGTTCTCGCACTGTGGATATGATATACCATTCCTACCATCCGGACTACACCATGACTACCATCATGCTGTGTTAGTTCTACTTGTCTTTAGTTTGTGGTGTTCGATTGCTGTTTTGACAGGAAGCGTATATACGCAGTCTCACAAACCTCACTCGAAAAAAATAGACATAGAAATAAAATAAAGTCTCACGTTGGGGACCCATTTGTTTTGGAGTTTGGGGGCCCATTTACTGAGGAAACACCGCGGCGGTCTTATGTTATGGCGCAAAAAAGGTGCGCGGTGGGGCTGCGGCGGTATCGCAGCGCCTTTTGCGGGAAGGAGACAGACCCCTAAAAAGTGGTGCGCCGTGCGTAAGCGTGTCTTTGAAACTGGTCAGGCGAATCAATCCTCAGTCGCTTAGCACCATTTTCAAATTAATAGACTATTTTTCCAGGTTCACCGAGAATTTTGGAGTGCTGGGAATTCTTGATACACTGCATGGCACAAATAAAACATACAGAGCCAAATTAAGCAAGAACGCAAAACAAGAATAAAATTTTGAATATATTATCCGGAATTAATAATAAAATAAATAATTATTTGGATCTTGATTTTAATCTTACGTTTATTCTTTTACATTTTTATTCCAGAAATTGAGGTCGAACTATTATGCATTTTGTTACCGTATGATGCGCACAATAACACACAAACTACCGTAATAATACACATTTTTCGGTAATTTTTTTTTCAAATTTGGATGTGCCTTGTTAGATCGATCCGTGCGTTTTTGTGTTATACAATTGGTTACTTGTTGTGTGTATGGTTCTTGTTTATTCTTTATCTGTTTCGCCCGGTAAACAAGAAACTGTCGAATCGCAGGAATAAGTTCTGAACTCATGTTGGCCAATGCCGACGATCGAGAGGAAGATTCTTTTACTTGTTTCCGCATAGAAGCTAACCCGTATTGCGTCCGAATAGCTTATCTACCTTACCGCGTAGGAAAATGTATGAAAATTACGTGGTAACGCGCGTTGGCCTGCCGTAAACTGTCTTAGGTGCCAGAGCTATTAAGCTACGAGAGAATTGGCAGTTTATTTTCGGATTATCCTTCGACCTTCGTCCGCACTAGACATGGCCGTACATGGCTACCACATGGTATATACTATAGACTGTCGTGTAAGATATTACCTAGTGAATGATGTAACTAGTTTTCGGTATCGTAGCTTCTCTGCCTCATCGCTAAACATGCACTTTGTTTGTTTGCCTTTCTTGATAATATTTTTTTCAGTTTTCGTGATGGATTCAAACAATAGACGGCCGAATTCGCAAATGGTTGAATTGTCTCGTGGTATGTTCTTTTAAGTGAACTTGAATGTGAAATGGTGTGTAAAATCTTGGGACCATCTCCGGAATTGTTCCCAAACAGAAACATCCCATCCCTGGAGGCTAGTTCAAAAGTTATGTGCTTTAGGCAAAGTTGAATGTTTAATAGACCCCAGGAACGGGCCGTATTCACCAACATACAGGGAGCCCTCCCTCCCTAGGCTCACGAGCGCTGAGCGCTCTGAACATCTTGTGCTCTCGCACTCTTTAGCTCCATGGGGAGGCCTGGAGGCCAGGGAGGGCTCCCTCCCTGCATGTTGGTGAATACGGCCTCTGCGGTCATCTTCTGTTCTTCTGCGTATCGTTTATTTATCACAAATTTTAGGTGTTTACTGGATCCCTGCCGAAGAACCCAGCCAGCCGCTTCCGGAAGACCCCTACGATCTAGGACTTCCGTCGGAACTGAGTTACCTGGCTAATCGCTTGGGATCATTGAGTAAGGATTGCGTAATTATTATTTCTAATTTCTTAGCTCAGGCTCAGGCTTAGGCTTAGGCTCAGAGTAAAATTTACTATTTTGTAACTAGTACCAAACTGCCTGTGAGCCCGTGGTGTTAATCGTGTTCACCGGTTGTAATTTTTATGAAGTGTTCTTTGTTCTCTTACTATGCATATTGTAATTGCCGTTGTTGCTCTGTAGGCGTTTTATTATCTTTGTTATAGAATAGAACGTTACGTTACTGTTTAAAGATGCGTCTTTGCTTATCCATGCCTTCGTCAAATTGTAATTTGCTGAGCTAATTGCTGTCAATTTTTAGTGGCATCGCGCCGATCGGGCCAGCCACCGTTTTGTTGGCGTCGATTGTATGCGGAGGCTGGAGTTCCCGTTCTGGATCGAAAGCAGATTAGAATGCAGCTGCAGAGCATCCTTCTTCAACCGCAGAACAACACGGCTACCGTTGCGTAAGTATATTGTTTGATGTGTTTATCGAAGTGACCACTGACTAGTGGCTTATTAACGTCAGGATTAACCGATTAACTATAAAGATAGGTCTGCCCCGCAGCCCTTCAAAGATGTTCAAAATCAGTGACGTATTGTTAGCAAATTTCAAGTTCAGTTTTCAGCATATCTCGTGCATATTTTTAGTGCACAAATCACTTTTAAATAGGGTGTAGTGTGTAGTGTTGAATAATCATTAAAATGTATCGTTGATACTTAAACCTAGGTAAATTATGTGCTAGTTCAGTTAGGAAAGATTATGCGAATAAAGGATAAAGATAACGAATATACTGAAGAACAAAGAACTACCAGCTTTAATCCTTTTTATTTTTTACTTGTATTTGTAGTCACTATTGTTTTGTTTTGTTGGATACCTCACTGCGGCACTGTTCTTGTTTTTTTGTTTGTTTTGTAAACGAGTAACAGTGTTCTTTAGGCTGGCTGATATGCTAATTGGTGCACTGTCAGCTACTGCACAGGTCACCTTGCACCCGGCCGAATGGGATCTGCTGAGATTCTACATCTGGCAGTAAGTTGCATTTTATTCATTTTATATTTTTTTACCGTATAACAGTATTGTTCCTAGTTTCTGAAACGTTTCGTTGTTGATCTGTCTAACATATAATATACAAATTGTGTGCACAAGGGCACTAGGTCACCAACTTTACATAGGATATCCTATGAGATGCAACAACGAAACGTTTCAAGTATGCAAATTCCACAGACTTGGTGCAATACTGCTTTAATGCTTAGGCAAAAATGTTTTGTATTATCTGTGTCAGTAGCGTGTATGATCTTTGATCTCGCCATAGTTTTGTATGTACCGTGTTCGTGTTTAATAAGTTCTTTTTCATTTGTTTCGAATATTAATATTCTATTCTGTTATAAATTGTGACTTGGCTTTTGCATTTTCTCGTAAACTCGCAACGTATATATGAGCATGTTTGAAATGAAATGCCGCGTTCTTATGTAGATTGCATCTTCTAATTGCGGTGGTCCATTTATGGGCCCGCAGGTTGGGTTAACGTGGCGAGATGGCCGAGTGGTCTAAGGCGCTGGATTTAGGCTCCAGTCTCCCCGGAGGCGTGGGTTCGAATCCCACTCTCGTCAGAACTTTTTGCATTCCATTATTTGCCGTATAATACTAAAACTAAAGACCTGCTAATATTATTGTTTTCATTCATTTGCAGTTTCAATCGGAACTGCTTGTTTCGAGGAAAATAATACCGTGCACATGCGGAACAACACAGTGTTGTTACAGTGTACAAACGGTTATTTGCTAGTTTCATTCTTAAATTCTGTTATCAAGTCTAAAGCTTTACGCATTTGAACTCCTCTTGAATTAGTATCTGTAATTTACTTTGTGCAGTGTTATATTCTTCTTTATTGCTCTATCGAATGAACCAATGAACTCAATTTGAGCAATTTGAACGCGAACGCCACAGGCGTCTTTGCATGTAAAGCATTCACTTTTCTTTTTCAATGTGGTACTCGTAACGAATTGCGTTCTCCTAGGGTTTACTTGCCGGATCTTGGGGCACGTTTCATGCGGTTAATAAACTGAAATTATATTCTGTTCATTCAGGGTTGTTCGCGAGTGTCGAACTCTTGTGCTTGGAGAACCAGCCGACCTTCTGGCACCGTATGAGAGCGCCACCTTGTCGCTGCACCAAAAAATCTTCGACACACTTTTCTATCGGGTGTCAAAGGTTGGTTCTGGGTTTGCAAATCCATTTTTTGTTCATTTATGCTTTGCTGTCGTCTCTCTTTTCCCGAATTTGTGTGGAACCGTCGGGGATCGCATCAGCTCATCGAAGCTGTGAGGTGATCTGCTATTGACGTATTTTTGAAATATTTAGTTTCCGCCCAAGTAGTGATTAGTGTATAAGCTGAGTGGATTCAGGCATTCAGGACCTGAGTTTGAGTTCTGAAATTCAAAGAACGGATAGATTGACTTAGTCAGTGGTTGTCCATTACTGATTACCAATAGCTACATGGAACTATTGTTTGATGGAGACGATGATTTTAGGCGTCAGTAAGATGAATACGTAAGAAAACTAGTGAACCATCATTTAGATGAATTGTATAAAGATTCAGTGAAACATATATACCATTGCCATTGCTTACAGCACCGCCCGCTGCCAGTGGCTGTGGAGCAGTGCATGAGCGAGCAAGAGGAAGCAATCAACTCACTATCGGGCATAGATGATGATCAGTTTGGCGACAACACTGCGCAGGTATTGTATTGATTTATTTTGATCCGAGCATTTTCCTTTTCCTAACGCACAGTAGGATAGGATAGGAAATAGAAGTTGCATATCGGGGTTGAATAATGAGACGGACAATGACTGAAGGACAGTGATCGTGATTAGTTTGGATTGAAGTTGACCAAAATTCTTTCACACTGTTTATTCTGGACCAGAATAAACTGTGTGGTGAGGGGTTGTTGTTTTATATGAGGACAGGAGAATTATACATCCTGGAATACTCGTAAGAGATAGAGCTGGAGCTGGAGAAGGGGGAGAAGGGTTAGGAGTTTAGAGGGAGAGAGAGAGAGAGGAGCAGAAAAGACTAGCAATGTGATGGTATATATTTTGCTTCAATTTCAGGATTACGTGTTTGGTGGCGATGCTGACGAGGATATTCAGTTGATAGGAGTTCGGCCGTCTGTGTCTGTGTATCCGAGAAGAACGCCAACTTCAACTGCTACTTCAACTTCTCACGCAAATGAAATGGAAACCCGCCGTCGTTACTCGGAAACGACGACCAAGGAGAGGACAAGAGACCAGCATGATGTTATAGATGTCGAGACTGTGGACACGGAGGCGGTGAGGGCTTTAACTTATGTATATTATTATTTTAGTTTTGTTTTATGTGGCAGGGGAAGTTAATAATAATAATTTATTGACACATTATATATAAGTGTGCGTCATGCAAAATTATGATAAGAGGTTGGGAAATTAAGCCACAGTTGTCCATCCTTCAGTCAGGGTGGATTTATGTACATTTGGCATTTATGTAATTTTTTGGCAGTATGAGAGCTGAGACCTGATCGGGTCTGAAGAAAGGCGTACATCACAACTTGTCGGTGAACCCCTGGATGTAGATGGATGTATGATATTTATGGTGAGTATGAGTACGTGACGCTCAACTGCGAAAAACTACTCATTAACTTCCTTGTTTAGGAACAAGCGACACAGGTTGACACGGCGCTTCTGGAGAAAATTCGAATCATGGCTGCCCAAGGTGTGTGTTTGTGTTTTACACAGAACACGGTGTCAATTCTTTCTATCATCTGTCATAGATGATAGATACGTACGTACATTTTACACACAAGACACAACAGTCCATCGCTTCTTCAACTTATAAATATCTCTGCGACAGTGTGCAGCTACGCGGTTAGCCGTCTAATGGTCTAATGAAATGTATACTTTTCATTTAGTTGATGATTGGGCTTCCTTTCCTAGTATTTGACGAGACTGATCGTTGATGAAATACGCTAGAATTTGGATATTTTCTCTCATTAGTCATTATTTTCGTTTCAGATGAGTTGAGGCGTGCGATAAAGGATCTTCCTGGTGATAGGGTAGGTTATTTTACTGATCTATGATCTAAATATCTAAGGTGAAGCAAAGTTGTGTACCATATATGGTGGTGAAATGTAAAATCAGTACTTGTTGCATTAGAATTTCCTTGGCGCATCTTTTTCAGTATCGTACGTACCGTTTGATCCTGTTTTTGATTTAGTATGATTATTATGGAACTGATTGGAGGCGTTTAGTAAAACTTGAGAGTATTGAATTCAGAGTTGCAAGAGTCTTGAGAGACTTGAGTCTAAGCAGTTCCAGAGATCAGTTAGTATTGATAAGCTTATTATTGATATTTATAGTGTGCTTATGCACATAGTTTTATTCCAGGAGTTATTTGGCATGTGCTGGAATACGCCCCGCAGTTCTGATTCGGGATGGGAGAACTGGCAAGAACATCAGAGACTTTTAGGTGGGGACGTTTACCACGACTTTAAAGCGAAATACAGGCCGGTTTTTGAAATGCATGGTGGACAACTGTTTTTGAAAGGCATGGTGGACAATTGGTGTTCATTTGCATAAGCTGCATAAGAATGTTGGTCTACCCGATGCGTTTCAAAAACCGGCCAGTATTTCGCTTTAAACTTTTATGATTCAAGCCTTTGTAATTTTGTTGAACCAAGGCTCAAGAGGGTAAACGGGTTGGACTTGGGAGGGACATATGGATTGTTTAGAAGCTCAACCTTTGTGTTTTCATGCTGTGCAGACCTTTAAACTGTAATTCTGTACAGTGATATTGTATTTGGTGCACTTGAATAAATAAGCAAATAAAGAGCGTGCTCCATTCAAGGATGGTTCAATACAGGCCATACAGGGTTTTCAAAGCGTTTGACTTGTTCCGCACGGGTCCTGTGCAGTGGGCGTTAGTATTGCAAATCGTTGTTTCTTATTTCAAGTTTTCTGTTCTAGATATGCTGGGCGGCGAGAACTTCGTTGAGGAAGCAGAAGAACACGGTCATCAGCAAGGCGGTGGCAGGGCAGTGAGGGAGCAGAGAGCCAGGCCAGCGCCCCGTCGAGGTCGCCCGCCCGGCAAGAAAAACGGGTTTCAGGGCAGTGCCCATTCGAATGTACAGCTGCGCTATGCGCGTAGGGTGCCAGCTAGGCTGTACCGCCCTGATCCTCATAGCAGACATGGTTCGACATCGGAGGTGGTGTATATAGACTAGGCTAGGGTATGTAAGCTTTCTTGAGAGAAAGAATTAGAATTGCATGATACTAATATAGTATGAATAGGATATTATGTTTTTCAACAAGGAACGGTGAGGTGTGAGGCGTCTGTCAGATAACTGGATTTAATTGATCTCACCAGTACACTAATATATTGGAGTTTTTTAAATACTAATATAAGTATTCTCAGTTACTAAGCATGTTGACCAGGGTGAAACCTTTTGCACAGTGATTAATTGTTAACTAGATCCTTCTTGTTATTTTACGAAGTTTATCATGTGCATGTGTCGTAGGAGTTTATTTGATTTTGGCTTCCAGGCGTCACTAACACCCTTGTTATTTTTTTTTTGTGTTTGAGCCGACCACAGTGCTTAATTAACTGTACACACATGTTTTTGTTGTTGTTGAATGTTGTTCGAGGTGTTATGTTAGCCGACATGGCATGTTATACGTCTGTATAGAATAGTCGTGTGACATTTTAAGAGTATCTTTGTAGAGCAAATTATGTACACCAGTCCAGCTCGGAAAAAGGGTTTATGTATTATTGAAGACTTAAGGTTCAGGGTGCGACATTAGTCCCGGTTGGAAACGTACTGTATGTTGTATTTTTTTAAGAATTAAGGTTGGCATATAGTATACATTACCCCTTACTACTGGATTGGCAGGATTGGATGTACAGTTTTTTTAGTTAGTGCATGTATCTAGGAAATGTTGTTATGTAAATGTTGTTTAGCTTTATGTTTCAAGTTTTTGTTACATTTGTTGTACAGTACATTAATTGGTATATGTTAATGTTAACATTCTGTAACTTTCTAACCTCGGCTTATTTTACTGATTTACTATTTACTAAGTATTATCCTGTAGCATATGTTTTTGTTGAAACGTTTATTCTATCCAATGTAGCATGTTCTTCTTGCAATCTGATATCAGTTTTTTATTGTTACTTCTTCTTGTCTTGATCTACCTTTGGTTTCTATTTTGTCATTCGGAATTGTATCTCTGCAGAAAATTGCGTAATAAAGTTATCGTCATTGTTGTGTTTATGATTGTAACCGCACTAGTGAAATAGCAACATAAAGTGAAGATGTGAATTTAAGCAGGACGTAAGCTTTGTTAGCATCCATTTTTTACATAAGAAAAATGAAATTTAGATTGGTACAAAGCTATGATCTTTTAGTCTAGCTTATCCGGCGCCGTCGTACCGTGTTTTAGTGTTTGCATTTGAAAAATGGGGTTCAGCTTTGAAAAGACAAATTTAGTTCGACCATGAAGTTCCGTTACGCGGTAAACTTTCTTGAGGAATTTTTCAATTGGTCGCAACACATAGTATAGGCAGCAGATTGCTAGACAGCACTCTGCGCGCAGGCGGGCGCAGTTGTATTGAATTACGGTATGCCCACGAAAAAACGTTTATTCTGTCTACTCTACTACATGTTTGTGTAACTAATCCAAGAGTTGATTGGTGAGAATTGTGAGCAATCTGATGTTTGTGGGCGCCTTCAGACGAACACGATACATTCGTCGCTCACCTAGAATAGAATATTGATTCAATAATTTTTTACAACTAAAAGCAATATACCGACAGCGGCCGTTAAATGGCCAGACCAGAGGCCGTTTTTTCGATTATTAAAATAAGAACTACAGTACCTGGTTCATGAATGAGTATTTCGAACAATTGAACGCCTTCTGAAACGCGGGCAAGAGAGAAACGGCCGCGTTGATTCTTGCATGGATGGGAGTGGCATTGTTGCTGAACAGAACAGTGAAAATACAAGACATGGAGGCATAGTCTAAATGACCGCGTAAGTAGGGAAAGACTGATATAGATTGCTCACACAACTCTACTAGTGGAAACTCGAGTAAAACTTTACTTTAGTGTTTTTTCTTGCGATAATTAGCGTGAAACCCGGTTACCTGCCTGGTAGGCAAGATACCTCCCGGTCACTATACACGCACTGTACTTCCCGCCATACTACACCGATCATTCGTCGTATACTGTATACGTATTATGTTTCCCGATGAGGTCATCGTATATGTATTCCGTAACCCTGCCGGTTTTTTCAAAGCTGCATATGCTAATTTAGGTCGCATTTGATGATAAATTAGCATGTGAAGCATTGAAATCTGCAGGTTTACGGTATACATATACGATGGGCTCATCGGAAAAGTTCCCCAGGGTGAATGTAGGTGGAATTTGGTTTGTATATTTGTAATAAAAATGGTTATGAACGTATCGTAAATATGGGTTTAGTTTGATGGGCCTGTCACTTATCCCCTTTGAAAAATTTGCATATGATAAGCAAGACCTGTGTATCCTATGCTAATTTTGTACGATCGTCCACGGGAATCGTACAACATTAGCATAGGATACATAGGATTTGTTTATCATATGCAAATTTTCCAAAGGGGCTAGTATTTCGCTTTAAGTCGGTCTTCGTAACCTGTAATCTATGCACAATGAAAGCATACTCTGTTGTTTGCGTATCGACAAAGTCACGACAAAAGAGCGCAGCGTGTGAAAGGAAGAATAGCTGTTCGTTGGTGTACGGAAGATCGTCATACGCGGTTTCCTGGAAGCGAGAAGTCATTAGTCATTATGCACAGAAACGCGGCACACATTTTGTGAGCCAACAGGCCACCGCTAACTCGTCCTTCTTTGTAATTACTCACGGACTGTATGGCCAGGAAAGACAAATTGTCATTAACCGTAAGTTTGATACGCATACCCACATGTATTCCTCTTAAAAAGATGGGGGCAGTTCAAATCGCCCCGTACTTTATTTTTGGTATGTACTGAAATACCCTTGAATAAAGGACTGCGCCTTGCATCGTTAAAAATTTATCTAAATACGTCACGTCCAAATAAATAAATAAAGTTGGTTGCTGAAAAGCTGCATATAAAAAGCTACAAATCTTAACAAACACGAATAAACGTAATAACGTACATTTAACTTTTCTATTCCTATGTCTTTCCGGAACAAAGAGTAGGCGCGCTCGAATCCCTGGTTATAGTGAAAGTTTGCAGCGGAAGTGGTGCTCCATGTTACTTCACACTCCTTCTAAAGTACATACAGGTTGAGCAGCATCTTTCAAAGTTATTAGAGACTTTGAAAAATATCGCAGGGTTCGATTCCGTCGATCCCCTCCAGCGAATAAATTAGGTCCGCATCTCAAACCTTTGGGGAGGTGATTTAGACTAATTTGCATATAAAGCATTAGGGATCGGGAGGTGATTTACACTAATCTGCATACAATACATAACGGATCGGGCGCGCATTTGGCGCGGTGTTTTGTGCTATGCCCTACCCTACCAGCTTCTTCTTTCACTCTCTTACTAACGTGGCCTCAACCCATCTAGGACAACAGCATTTTGAACGGTAGGACCATGTTCATTGGTAGTCTATCTCTATCGTCATGTTAAAATGCACAATTTCCTGACCTCTCTGACCAAAGCACACATCTTGAGCGTATGTCTGGTAGTGCATTCTTCTAAGACCCTTTCTTTCTCAGTCTTCTCTCTTTGTCGCAATAAAAAGCTTATATGGGGCTCCACGGCTGGTACCATTGCTGCGAACTGAAATTGAGTAAAAGTAATCCCAATTCAGATTATTTTTTAGATTTGAATTCATTAATACCTCTGTAATTTGGAGATGTCCGAATCAAGTGTCGTCACTCAAATATATATTATTTTGCAATAATCTCTGAAAGGAAGAGGGTGCAACGAAATCGTTGCAACCTTACGAGAATAGTCGGTTTCTTCCAGGTAACCCGTTTCGACCCCTAACAATAGCCCCGTATTATCGCGTCACACTGGTAGAGGTATTTTGCTACACCCTTTCAATCTCCTCTGACCTCAAGATGGTAGGTTTGCCCGATTGGAAATGGGAACGGCCTACCAGTGGCAGACGCTGTGGAAACGGCTGCAATTGTATGCATAAAATAGTAGTAGTGCTAAACTAATAGCATGAAAGTAAAACACTAAACAAATATATGAAAATCAAGTACATATCAACTCATTCCCAAAGCTCTCCCAGAACCACTGGCAGTTCTCCCATTCCTCTACCAACTGGGAAACCGAGACACGCGCCGCGTCTCCTACTAGTGCACCAGAATAGCACTTTTTTCTACCGCTGGTAGGTCATTCCCAATTGGGAGGCCCATCAGTCACGCGAGAATAGGGGCTATTGATTGATTTTATGCTTCCGATGAAACATGTTGTCCAAATGGTACACTGATGAAACTTGGGTTGCGCGCGGCGAAACCCTGGCGCGGAAGTGCCGCGCCGCGAGATCCTGGCGAGAGCCAGGCGAAGACTGGGCGGAACAGGGAAAATCGACCGGAAATCTGCCCTATTCTGAGAAAACGGTTCGCGGCGTCTTCGCCCCATCTTCGACAGGTTGTCGCCAGGGATTGCACGGAAAACTATTTGATGAAAACTAAATGATAATCTCACTTTTACAGGATCCGGCGAAAAATGTGTCGTTTCTGCGAGCGTAAGGAAGTCGAGTGCTTGGTAAACGGTCTCCGTCCCGTCTAAAATGGCAAGTCCTTTGTGAATTTTTTAATTGACTATTAATGGAGGTTTGCAAGTATCCCAAAAATTGTCTGTGATTCAGTCAATACTATCGTATTTCTGCTCTGCACGAAACCTTCATATGATAACATACAAATTAAAAAAAATATATTCTCGAGTAGTTTTTCCGCATATTTCATAAAGGGTCATTAGAAAGTCATTTGCCTTGAACACGCATACTCAGCTTATGCCGAGAGCGAGGCGAACATAAACATGTAAACCAAATTTCATTAAACAAGTGGCGCTTCTATTATGCAGTCATGAGTTTCTAAAGGAAGGTTTTTACGTGCAGCATTACTTTTGTGACCCGGTCTCCGGTCTTTTGAACTATGTTCTGGCGTAAGTAAAAAAAACTTCTTACTGATGATTTCAGCTTCAAAATTCGCCTGCTCGTAATGTTTGTTAAAGGACAATTCGAACGCGTCAAGCTTGTAGAGTGCATTTCCCATAGGTATCAAATGCGCTCGGCTCTCGAAGAACACGTTGTGCCCCATGGGATCCTTGTCGCTGGAAATGATCAAAAGGTGAAGGCACCGTACTTTTCTCATATCATTCACCGATAAATATACACACTATGAATTTAGCTCACGTATAAAGTTGGGATTTTGTTTGTTTGATTGTTTATTGGTATGATGCGCGTTACGCTCTACTGCGCTCTAATGTGATTAAAACAAATATTGAGCATAACCCGCGCTATGCGGTTACGGCTACCCGCGCTGTGTGGTTACTGCTACCCGCCCTCAGCCCTGCGGCTACGTTTTCTAAAGCAGTGGGCCAGCTGGTCGGCGGACTTAATCGAGTTTTTACATCTTGTCCGCGCGTTATGTCCGAGTGTTTTATGGCGTTGTTCCAGATACGTTGTCAAAAGATGCTGGCAGGTTCGATTCCACCCAGGTGTTTCCGTCTAGCATTGATGTACATAATTACGTTCATGTATTCATATACATCACCCACATACAACACATCTTTGCGGCGAATACATTTTTAATTGTGATATAAACTTTTAGTCAGAGGGTACAGGGGGTTGGACGTATGAGTATGACTAACCGCACGATGAGGTTACGGCTACCCGCACAATGCACAATGCGTTGCACGATTAGCTTTAGTAAATATCAGCTCCTGTGTTTAGTGTAGCGAGTATGCCCATTTGCTAGTTGCTGCGCTATTCTATTAGAGTGTTGAAGGAAAACGATAAAAAGCCCGACTTACACAGTAAAATTGGCGTAAGTTTTATAGATATTCACGTAAACATCGAGATATGCAGCTGCCTTGTCTTCTTCGAGTAGGTGTTCAATCATCTAAACTATGGGATTAGTTATTAAAAGACTTATTACTAAATAGCAGGAATGAACCGCAATACATATTTTTTTCGATAAATTTTATGTGTGCGTAATAAATAAATAAAGTGTCCGTCACTTCACCTTTCCAATCTCGGACTTTTCTTCGGATTCTGAAGGTGTCGCCTGTAACACAAAAACGTAGCATAATCGTAGCATAGTAACGGGACAACTAACCTGTTTTATTTAATGCGTGCGTGTGTGCGTGTGTGTGTATGTGTGTGTGCGTGTGTGTGTGTTTATCTCTTTTTTTTTGCCATTGTATTTATGTTATATTTTCTGCTTTGAATAAAGAGATATATATTTCTTAATATTAAGTATGTAAACTACTGTAGTGATGTAGTAAACCAATTACGGTACTTGAAAAGCTTGAATGATTGACTATCGACTGCTGCACACAGACTGTGGATCAATATTTATGATATGCAACAACGTACCATGCGCGTCTTTCTCAATGTTTTTGAAAGTCGTTCTTGATATTTAGCAATTTTTTCCTGACTTTTCTTCGCTCTATCCATTTCTTTCACGGCGTAGATGGCCTCCGACAGGCGCAGGAGGCTGCTGAGCTTTGTAACATAGTTCTGAAAACACAGAGTGGCCTAGTGGTTAGAGTATTTGCACTACTCTAGATGGCTAGGGTTCGAGTCCGCTTGCGACGGGTCGAGTTTATTACTGATAGAGAAGAGATGTAGGTTCTGTAACCATAGTATACCGGATTTTGTGTGTGATAGTAGCCCGCTAATGAAACGTGTCATTTAGACGGTGCTGGGGGCTGTGTCTATGTAATCAGTCGTCAAGTAAAAACCGAAATTCCTGCTATTTTTTATTCTAATTAGGCTCAATTGCACACAACGTGCGGAAATGCAGTTGTCCGAAATACTTTTCAAAACTCGGCTGTTATCTATCTTTAAATTTCTTGAATAAGATTTCAGAACTTTTAAAAAGTTGTGCACGTCAATAAGAGGTTAATCGACTCATGAGACATGAACGACGATTTGCATGTCCATGTCAAACCAATAACTAGTTCCCTTACTTGCATTTGTATGGTATGTATCTGGATCAATGTCTGCGGATTGGTCAGTTCCTTCTGCAGGCCATAGTTGTCCTTCGCAATGTCAGCGTGTATTTTCTCCAGAGGAATCCAGTCATCGCCGAGCGACTCTGCGGTAAAAAAATTCTGCTTTCCCCGGCAATTTGTGGAAATGGTTCCCTGGTAATTTATTTTCATTTGAAGAAAGTTTATATGACTGACTGATACATATGATGGCTGCCACATCGTGCGGCACTATCATCATCTATATTACTGTAGTCTAAACAGTAGTCCCCAATGTACGCACAGAATTATACCCCGAGCAAACAAGAGGGTAGGGCGGTGGAGGGCTGATGTTTCGAATGCGAAAAGGGGATTTTCGAATGCGAAAAAAGCAATGACATGTATTTCATAGGTAATTGATCCACTTACTCGCAATATATTTCTTGACCCGTTCTCTTCCAATGTCAAGGTACTTTTCTCTTATGTTAAGAAGAGTTTGAGCAATGGTTTCTTGCGCGGAAATTGTCTTGGGACAGACCTAAAAAAGAAGAAAGTGACGTTGTCGATCACACGTCTCTGCAGGAATATTAGCGCGAGTTTGAAATTCGTTTGATGGATAATATGTTTTACTCTATTTGGCTTTTTTTATATGCCCCGCTGTGTCTATTTTATGCCATCATCCAGTGAATATATAAATTTGCATACATGTCTGAAGAAGTTGCTGCATGGGTGTACACTTTCAACGATGTTTTCTCGAAGGTAGGCGTGGAAAATGTCGCCGTCCTTAGCAGGTGCACCAAGAACTGTTGCAAGTCTGAAAATAATGAATACCTAAAAAAATCACCTGGGAGCACGTTGTGCCTTCTTGCTATATTTGCAAAGCATTCAGTTCAAGTGTTCTAGTGCACTACTCCTTACTTTGAGAAAACGATAGTAGTGAAATGTCATACTAATACCACTTCTTATGTATTTGTATTCATATAAAAGTTTAAAAACAAACACACAGTGCGAGGAAGACGAGCACCCGGCGCATTTTTAACACATTTGTGACCACATTGTCTATTTATATCCTTTGTTTTTTTTGCATATGTACGTCAGTATGCAAATTGGTACTGATGACATGTCGTCGATCGACATTTTATCCGACAACGTTTGACAAGCGACGATAAATTGGAAAATGTTTTGCAAAACGCGTAGATATCTATGCCAAATTGTTGGGCACGTCAAGCTCTATAATTCGAAACTCTGATGGTGCGGTGCAAATACGGCAGGTGCGCCTAGATCTCGCCGCGCACCTGGCCCAGTCCACGCCAGAATCTCGCCAGGACGAGTGCTCTGCACCTTCGCGCTCATTCGCACAATTTCGCCAAAAACGGACGAGGATAGCGAGAAGGAACACGCACTCTTTTGTATTCCCGCGCACTACCCGTGTTTCGTCAGTGTACTTTCCCCCAGAAAGAGATCCTATTAATTTTTTTAAACTCCGTCCAAGGGTTAAAGGGCATGTCAAGGGGGATTCTGCGCAGAAAGGCATCTCCTGGCGCAGACTAAGTAAATCTCGAAAGGTGCCCAATACAGTAAACCCGTAAACATGGCGCCAGAATAAAATATTTGAGATTTTGTCGTAAACGTGAACAAAACCACACGCAACGCGCGCAAACGGGTGCGTTGCGGCGAGCCGGCATTAAAAACCGTCCCGTGGACAGCGATTTGGCTTAGCTCTGTCCACACGACTCAAATCCCATACTGAAGGAGTTTTTTGGAGGGGTTTGAAATTGTTTTTCTTCTTACATGAAAGTTTTTGTTTATTTTTATTTTCACTTTCCTTACCTTCAAAACGCAAGCTTTTTTTTGAGCCCAACATGCAAAACCGGCTTGACATTCCCTTTAACTTTCACAATTGGTTTCTAGGTCCAACATGCTTGCTTGTGATGAATATAAAGACTTTAGTTTGCACCTGTCGAACATGGTTTTTGCCTCTTCACGATTTCATGTTTTCCTATTCCTTTAATAAGCACTGTAGGGAAAGTTCTGTACAATGTAACTTTCAAATGAACGCTTTTAAACAACTTTCTATTGATTTTCTGTGCCAAATCTCTATATATCGCGTACCCGGACTAGTGAGGCTGAATTTGGCTTACAAAACGTTCAACATCACTCCTTCTTATTCTTTGTGTCTTATGATGTGATATCGTTCTTCTGTTAGAGACACACTGGAGCTTGTATCTGATTACACTTAATTTCAATAGAGCCAAAGCACATACTGGACAGCTGCATTCCACATTTTGTGTATGCAAATGAATGTAATTAGACTATGAAACGGCGCAGAATCACGCTATTATTTGCATACACCACATAGGAATACATCGTTCAAAATGCGATTCAAAAACCAGCTGTTACGCAGCTTTAAAAGTATGATTCCTTCAGATTGGATGCCATCAAATGCCACTTTGGACACATCTATTCCACACGGAATGATACTAACTTTACATATATTCGGTGTCTTTTCGCTGCTCGACAACTTGTTGGGCATATATGTCGTATGGAAAAAGTCGCCACTGATTTTATCTTCATATAGATATTCCTTGATTTGCATGCAGGCAGGAGTTTAACTCGAGTTCAATTGGCCAGATTTTCATGAATACAATATTTATATCCAAAGAGTTTAATATGTTACGTAATTTAGTTCATGTATTCTAAGGGGTACCATCTGTTTATATTGTTGCCCGTGTTCTATTAGGATAAACTGGAAAACAAAAGAACAATACTGAAAACTGACGGTGTTTTAAGCCTCGACAATTTGTTTTCTTTTTTCAACGTTTGCTATCGATATCTTAAGGGGATGGGTTCACTAGAAATCACCTTGTTTTTATGCTTTCGTTTGATTGTACAAAGGTAAACTTAAACAAAGATCATAAAAAATATTTTTTGAATTATTCCCTATGGAAGATATTAGGTAAAAAAGGTGAGTATTGATCGATCTTCCGATAAACTAGTACTACAAGGTAAACCAGCCAGGGAAGCTAAGAGATATGTCTGAAACACACTGTTTTGAGCAAAAAAAAACTGTAGTTTTCATCGTTTATTTTACTTAAAACAAGGAAATCAAACGAAAGCATAAAAACAAGGTGATTTTCTAGTGAACCCATCCCTTTAATTAATTACCTTGATGACTCCTCCTTCAGCGAACATGGGTAACAATATTCAGGTAACAATAAACAGTCCGCGCTGGTCTACCCAAGCAGAGCACTCCAGATATAGAGGCCATCTTGCATTACGGAATGGGTGGTCAGCCCTGATCCAAGATAAGGTATCAATGTTAACTAAATAATGATAAGATACTGACGAAAATTAAGTACCGGTGTTTTAGGTGACAGCAACTGTTATGGATGTTTATTTGACATTCTTCTTCTGCCCGGTTCCACTGTTTCCTATAGTCGCCGGATATTCTGTAGGACCTCTGAGCACTGTCTTCAAGATCACTGTTCACATCCAAATGGTGAGATGGTTTCATTTTCATCTTGCATGAGAAAAAGCGTCGATATTTCGAAAAGCATCGGTTTTTGTGCTGTTTCATGAGTTTTGTATCGTGCAAAATCTATGCAAGATTAATCTTTAGCTGCACTCTTAATTGTTGGTTTACGAAACTTAGAAGTATCTGTTTTCACGAAATTCAACGTACCGCCTTCTAAGTGTACTGGACTGAACTGGAGATGTTTTCAGGTCATACTCCTCGTTCTAATGTGCACAATGGTGGTGGCAATACTATCCTCAATGTTGATCAAACATCAGGCGGTCCAGGCTTTTAAATTATCAACCACGAAGTTTTGCGCAATGTTGGTTTCATTGACTGTAAGTTTTTTTACATTCGATAGTCAAGTTTGAAGCCAGTTCTCCATTTTGGAAAAGACGCAGACATCAAAATAAATCTTTATTTACGATATGTTCATAATGACTATCAAGCATTTTTATTAAAGGGAATATGTATGCCCTTTTTGAAGTTAAGCTGTATTAATAGAATGTGTATTCCTCATTAAGGAAACAACAACAAAAATTGTTAAAAGTTTCCCATTTAAAAGAAAATGATTTTCAAAGTTCACATTTTCCATAGTAAACGCGTTGCTTGACCCCCTGGCTTACACGGCAGTGCTGATGGAGCAAAAAATTTAGCATGTGTGCATACATCGGCATATAGCTTGCAACAGTGACATATTTGCATACAAATGAGAATATTCGAATTTACATATTCAGTCGCCTACTTAAATTCATGTCTGGTGTGGAAACTCTAGTTTCGCAGTTGTTTTGCTCATTTTGAGTGCCTACATATTCCCTTTAAGCCGCGTTCGAGTTGGGAAAAGTTGTGGAATTCCGGAATTCCACCGTTCGAGATGGGACACCGGAAGCGTAAATGTTTTCCGCTATTTAACCCAAGCGTCATTTTTGGCTCCTGCAGTGGTTAAAAATATAATCCCACAACGATTCCACTACGGTATTTTTGCTTTTCCACGCACGTTTTTCCGTCCAACTCGAACGGTGGAATTCCGGAATTCCACCAGCTTTTCCCCAACTGGAACGCGGCTAAACAATATATACAAACTAAATTTCACCTTTACTCGCCCTGAAAAACTTTTTACCGATGCGCTCATGTATATGTATACCCTAAAATTTCAAGATTTCAAGACCCTAGATTTCAAAGCTAAATATGCAAATTTTAATCGCATTATAATTTCACGATAAATTTGCATAGACAACAAGGATATTTGCGGTTTTACGGTATACATATAGTGGATCGGAAAAAGTTTTCCAGGGCGATTAAATGTGAAATTTAGTTTGTATATATTGTAATAAAAATGCTTGATAGCCATTATGAACGTATCGTATATAGGTAAAATTGAAGCATACTACCCCACTGAAGAATACTACCCAAATTTGAAATATACTACCCCAAATGTATGGGGGTAGCATTTTGTAGCATGCAAAGTACTACCCCACCATTGAAGAACACTGCCCCTTTTGACATTTTATTACCCAATTCAAGGGGGTAGTAAATTGTAAGAAAGGGGTAGTGTTCTTCAATGGTGGGGTAGTGTTCTTCAGTGGCGGGGTAGTGATCTTCAAACCCTAGGTAATCTTGAATTACGCTAGCCCCTGCATGTGAAAATACTACCCCTTCTTACAAAATATTACCCCTACCCATTGGCTTTTACTACCCCGTGAGAAAAATTACAAAATACTATCCCCATCAATTGAATATGACTACCCCACAATTGAATATGGCTACCCCACCATTGAATATGACTATCCCACCATTGAATATGACTACCCCACCATTGAATATGACTACCCCACCAATTGAATAACACTACCCCACTAGAAAGGGGTAGTATTTTGTAAAGACAGGGAGGTAGTATTTTGTAAAATGGGGGTATTATTTTGCATGGGTTAATATTTTTCAAAAAGGGGTAGTGTTCTTCAATCCAGGGGGTAGTGTTCTTCAATTCTACCTACCACAAGTAACTACAAGTATACAACATTGAATATGACTACCCCACAATTGAATATGGCTACCCCAACATTGAATATGACTATCCCACCATTGAATATGACTACCCCACCATTGAATATGACTACCCCACCATTGAATATGACTACCCCACCAATTGAATAACACTACCCCCACTAGAAAGGGGTAGTATTTTGTAAAGACAGGGAGGTAGTATTTTGTAAAATGGGGGTATTATTTTGCATGGGGTAATATTTTTCAAAAAGGGATAGTGTTCTTCAATCCAGGGGGTAGTGTTCTTCAATTCTACCTCGTATATATAGGTTTACTTTGATGGGCCTGCCCCTTTAAAGCGAAATGCTAGCCCCTTTGGAAAATTTGCATATGATAAGCAAATCCTGATAAGCAATATGCTAATTTTGTACGACCGATTTTGTTTCGAGAATAAAAAAGCGATCGAGCTAAATTCGAGTAAATTCGCATAAACACGTAAGAATTCGGTTGTCCACGATGCGTTTCAAAAACCGGCCGATATTTCGCTTTAATTAAAACATGTGTTTGTTGCGTGGAAAAATCCATATACCGAATAGAAAAGAAATAAACATGCCGTGGCAGCTCCATTATTGTACGTTTTCGGAAGATGATGAACCTGAACATCGGTGATACACCTCAATGTATATGTTCTTCTCCTCAAAAATGCTGTGTTTCTGTTTTCAATAGGTATTATATCTTGGGCCGTTACCAGTATTATTTGCTCTCTCCTCCATTACCAGAGAACATCAAGAACGGACAGTTAGAGAGGTGATTTTTTTTGACTGGCTCTTTATGATTAACAACACTTCCGTGGAAAGCCCTTGCAATGTACTTTACCAACATATTCTACCAAAGTAATTATCTTTTGAAGGAATATCCTCTTGCAATCGGAATACTGGACATTCCATCTGTGCAAGTTTATTCGTGGGACAGCAAGTCTCTCAAGGCTTTCTTCGGTTTCTTGTTGACTCTTAACCACTCGCGAGTGCGGTTATTGTGGGAACAGCTGTTCATATTTTCTATTTGCTTGAGAAGCAAAAGGTTTGTGCGAAAAAGATTTCACAAGGTGTAAGTCATCGTTTCGCTGTTTTTTTCTACGGCGTCGCTTTTGTACCCAACTCGTATTTAGACCTTCATGAGTGCGAAAACATTGCAGATGCATCGACAAACAACGATAAACTTATTGGTTCAAGTGAGCTTTTTTATTAACGACAATTATTGACCGGTGTGTAGAAAACATATAATTATTATCATAAATTTTTCTTGGATTACAATTTGTTTTCTAGGTCAGCGTCCCCATGAGTGCATATGCCGTACCGGTTTTCATCGTGGTCCTTGTTCTGGTTCTGGACATTTCGGGCACACAGAGTGAGGGTTTAAAGGAGAAGAGTTTCACATTGTTTCCTTGGCTGGGTTCCTACACGCAAATTAGAATATCTAAAGGCTAAAAAAGAGAGTCGGAGCTCCGTCTTGAGCAAGCGAAATCGAGTTTTCTTACGTGATTTTAGGTATAAGTGTGCCCATTTTTCTGGAGTATTTTGAACCTTGAAGTATTGGAAAGGTCTTCATATATTTAACAAGATGTTTTCGAGGGTGCAGAAGAATAACAAGTTTAGCGCTGTGCAACGCTTGCGTGTGCGTATTCGGCGCCCATTCCACTGTCGCAGCCATTGTCATGATTTTATCGCGAAAACAATACCGAATAGGATGCCTGGAACTACTACATTGCAAACGAAACACTATTGAGCACTCCGGACGTAAGATAATTTTCAATTGATGTCGAGTTTATTACCTCAACTTATGAATTCATACAGTGTTGTTTGCCACGGTGGAACTTTGTGCAGTTAACCAATTTATCGTCGCGTGTTAAACGATATGAACGGTACTGCGATAATAGTGCATTATAAGATTTACGTGCAGCGTTATTGACATGTATGTACATTATAACGAATGAATGTTTCAGTCTCCAACGTTCACTCAAGGGAAACAGCAGGCAGTCATCGTGCTTCAAGCAGACAAAAGAAATTCCTATCTTGTTGCAAATGCAGCGCACAATTTATAAAACGTTGATATTTTATTGTCTTATGTTGGTTGCTGAGCAATGTGCCTCATTTAATTAGTAACTCACAAGTTAATTAAACAGTAATGAAAGCATTCGTAAAGGTTGAAAAATTCATCGAGATGTTTTCCGCGAAACAGTGCATATATGAAGAAACCCATTTTTTTTTCTTAAATTAATCCTAAAAAGTTAAGTTAATTTCAGTTGTTCGCTGCTGTTTTTATAGTATCACTTTTCGCATCTTTTCATTCTTACCGTTTTTCTTAGGTCATACATAGTGGCTGAAGTTTAATCCTTTATGCTTGTCCAGGACGTCCAGACTGTTACAATTAGATGCCGAGAACAGAGAACACGAATAGTCCTATTCATCAAGTATTCTAATTATCCCACTGTGTTCCACCTGTCGCTGACATGATAAGGTCAAAAACGTCTATACTTGCAAACATTAAACTTCCCTCTATAATTGAAAGTAAGCTCCTCTTGACATATTGATCTCTTTCTATTCGATTAATGGTCCTTTGATTATTAGGAATACGCGTAGAGTTACTCTTTTTTAATGAATGACAAAACAGTGCGCCCCTTATTGTTCTCTTGATTTTTTTTATGATTGAAATATTGTTTGATTGATATTTATTTTTGAACCACAAACGAAAATTCCGTGTTTCAATGTCTCGTTCATTACCAAGATTATTATAAGTTTCGGTCTTATATTCCAGAATTAAATTTTATGCCGTCGAATGCAACGTTCGATCTATCCTATCCGCAAACGATGATGATATTTCTACACTTTTTTGGTGTCTTCTCATTAATATTCAACACTTTGGGGCTTTATGTGGTACACAAGAAATCTCCGCGAATATTGGGCTCTTATAAACACTGTGTGATCTATATACAGGCAAGTTACTCTTGGTTGGCTTTGCCTTTAAAAAGCTGCTACAAATTCGTTAGTTTGAAATTACCGCATACGTCTAATCGAAGATTTAATCCTTTTTGTTCACTTCTAGTTTTCCTTGTGCGATGCACCACCAGAATAGCGGTAAAATGTGTTCACTTACCTAAGTTTGTTCAAATCTATCAAAGGAACTTTTTTAGGTGTGGTCCACTATCACTGACGTATACCTCACGTTTTTTATGTGTCCAATTCCGCTATTTCCTATCGTGGCCGGTTATACTCTTGGATTATTGGGCAACGTTTTTAAAATTAGTGCTCATATACAAATGGTTTGTATCGTTTTTGCCTTGGTTTCTTTGCTATTTCCTTTTTACTAACTGTAAGCGTTTTTAAAAATGATCCAGAAAAGGTCAAAGTTCGTTCCTCAGTTCTGTAAAGTTATTGTGGCATATGCATCATTCATTTCAAGAGAGTATCGGATGCTTACCAATCATTTCAGACAATTGTCCTGTTCTTGATGTCAAGTCTGGCGGCATCGATATGCTCTTCGATGCTCATGAAACACCAAGCCGTTCAACAGTACAACACAATGTTTAAGTTATCGGGCAGGGCACTTTGGGTGGCCTTATTTCTAATCAACGTAACGTGCTTTTGAAGTCACTTTCAATATAATTCACTCACCTACATGAGTAAATGAACACACGACTCCGTATGTTGCATGAACATCATTTTTTTCATTGATTGATTGTTTAGATGAAATTCATCGTACCATTGACAACACTATTTGCACTCTCATCAATTCCCAGGGACTTACAAGAACGAACCGTACGAGAGGTATAGCTATACTTATTAAGCTTATTAATGTTTCATTGCCTATGAGGCGTTTGTACTAACTGTTTTGGCCTTTGATCGTCATTACATACTGTTCTGATGTTAGCAATAAGCCATTTTTATATTGTAGATTTAACTTACACTCTTATTAGAGAAAAAACGGGTTTATTGAGGTTAATCTAGTTGCCGGCTCTCCCTTTTAACAATAGTGTTCTTAAAGGGTCAGGCCCATTTCAAATGACCCCTATTTCTGATGATTCCATCTGATTCTCCATGTCAAATATAGTAGGATGCAATATTTTTCTAATTTTCAAGCGCAAAATTCACACACTATTCGGCAATTTACCGTGGGCAGTCATACCCAACTATTTATCGCAGTTGTCACGCCCCTTCGCGCTTATTGGCCAATATCGCAATTGCCACGCCCAATGAGCATGTTGCCCAATTAGCGCGAAGGGGCGTGACAACTGCGATAGAAAGTTGGGTATGACTGCCAATAGTAAATTGATGAATACTGCGTGATTTTTGCGCTTGAAAATTAGGAAAATATCGTATCCTACTGTATTTGATATGGAGAATCAGAGGGAATCATCAAAAATAGGGGTAATTTGAAATGGGCCTGACCCTTTAATGTTCAAAATAATAACGCAGTAACGCATCTTGGTACGCACCAGAGGTCTACGTTTTAGGAGTACCCGCTTGCAATTGCGATACTTGATTTGGAAACAGTTCAAGTGTATTCGTGGGACTACAACCAATTCATAGTTTACTTCTTCGGATACATATCCTATATGATTGTATTCACTGCACTGTTTATGATATTTGTGGCATTTCATATCTTCTACACCCTGGATAATCAAAAGGTTCGTGTTCCATTTGCCAAGTATGCTATCATCAACTGAGTTAGTGTTGTTGATGGTCGCTGGTAATTCTTTCTGGCTCCCAACTTCATTGCATACTGCCACGGCAGCAAGACGCAATAGGGGAATAACATGTTACGAGAGCGATCGCGTTGATCGAACTCATAGAATCACATTATCACATATATCTGGCAGGCACCGTCTATCAGCTGAGCTACATGCTCTACTGCTCTACGTCTGCTGCACCTCCTCTCTTTGTGTTAATGACCTAAACTACTGCGCTTTCAGATCTATATGAGTGCACGGACGCTGAAGATGCATCGTCAAACAACGATGAATTTATTGTTGCAAGTAAGCCACTATTTTTTTTACACTTAAATATTAAATATTTATTGACACATTAAGATGTGTGCATCAATGTGATGAAAGTTATTCAGCGACTTATCGTGCATTTCGAGTGCAATTATTTTCGTTGATATTATTTTCAAGCGAACTTCGGCAAAAAAAATCAACCACATTTTCTTCAGGTTTGTGTGCCACTGCTGTCTTACTTTGTTCCCGTAGCGATTGTTGTTTTAGTTATGATCGCCAATATTGACGGTACACAAGGTATTTTAGTAGCCATTTTTTATTTTTATTTTTTTTCATGACTACACTACAGATTACATATCTGAATTGCGTCGTCAAGCATTTGGGCAAGACTATTTTACAAGAATAATACACATTATTAAATCACAATTATTCTTCAGGTCTTTGCAATGCTTGTGTATGTGTGTTCAGCACCCATTCAGTAATTGCGACGTTTGTAATGATCGTGTCCAGAAAACAATACAGAGATGGCATCATGGAAATTCTATTTCTCAAAGCCAAGTCTAATATATCGGAACGTGAGTTTTATGATTGAAATTCGACTTAATTTTCAAATGAGAAAATTATATAGAAAAGCTTCTTCCCTTTGAATTCGTTCAAATGTCACGCCGAAAAGTTAACTTGCCGTGAAACTTGCTCTCATTTAGAATCACAAATGGGTTTAACGCGTATCGCAGAGGATGGGACACGGACTACCGTCATTCAGGTGTCACGTCTTTTGCAAGCAAACAAAGTGAGCAATATCACGAATAAGTTGGAAATCCAAGCAACATCGCGAAAATGATGAGAATATACAAACAAAAAAATTATTTCAACATGTTGTGTGTTGCACTTCGGGGTTATAATTACAGGGTGGTCCAATAGTTTTAAACCCTGAAAGAATATTTTTCGAAATTTAATAATTTCATGAATTTTTATTGAAATGATGTGATATTTTCCACCAAGGTTCGTTATACTGTTATCTAAGGCGTTGCGAAGTACCATGTTGATATCTTTTCGGCTCGCTGAATAATGATGTCGGAAAGCGAACATATCAGCTTGATAAAATGCGTCGTGAGGAACGCGCCTCGGGTATCCTTCTTTCAGACGAGCTTTATTCACGAACCAGCAGGTCTACAGCCACCAAAATCGGCATGTGCTTTGCAAATCGGTCCAGGGTGCCAACGGAGACGAAAAAGTCGTACGTCCGGTCGCTATCGTCAGCTGGGCGGCAGTGACGTCGACGGAAACGACCTCACGGGTATTTGTGACTAACTGCGTCGAAATGCACAGTCAAAAGTATCTACAAAACGTCTTTTCTTCCACGGAGCCTTAATTATTGCAATGGAATACAGTTGACCCTCAAACAAGACGCAACATCATCTCATGAGTCGACGATCGTGTAGGGCCGTTCTCGTGCCCGCTTTTTCTGGATTTGCAGCCATGCGGAATATCATAAATATTCGTCAGAATTGAATTCTTCCGACTTTCGCATCTGGTCACGGAATATCATCAGTATTCGTCAGAACTGAATTCTTCCGACTTTCGCATCTGGTCACACTTGGAGGGGAAGGCCTGCACCTTGTCTCACACAAATTTGACCTCACTCCGTACTGTCCTTCCGAAGATAGGAGATAGGAGGGATATTTTTAAAACTCTATTTGTTTTATGCTGCAAAACATTATAACGCGTTGATTAAAACGAATCGCGAGTTCATTGCGTCAATATTATTGTTTTGGCGGTTGAAATGCCAGGGTTTAAAACTATTGGACCACCCTGATAACTCGTTGTGACTGGGCATATTCTAACATTGCGCTTTGTTATGTGTGCCATTCTTCGTTCGTTATAGTTTTGCAAAGTTTCCCAAAATCAAGTGGATTATCCACTAAAAGCCATTTGCGGCGCTGCGACATTTTATTGTAGCGCATAAGATTGCCTGCGGGTGGAGGGTATTCACTGTGCTAGTTTTTGACATTCAGTTGTAATAGTTCCTTTTACCTAAGCCCAACTGTGATGTTCTTATCTCGTGGCCCATTTTTGTGAGGTAACAATACAATGTCGCCCATATAACAAAAGATTTAGGGAAATATTTGCAAAACTATGTAAAGCAGGCCAAGATATACACACTTGTATGATACACCTTCCCATTTTTCTTTTACCCGATTGCTAATCGACTACAGTACAACTGGTTTCGTTATATGTACATTGCTTTCTCTTCATCATATTATTTGATGCACACCTCGGTGTTATTTAATAAATAAATAAATATTCTACCTTAATCACATAGCCATTAATTATTGTATTACTCTCAACTATAACTCCCTTACATCTCAATTACCGTAGTCCTCCTTCTATATATTGGTATTTATAATTCTTTGTTGACAATAAACATTTCGATATTCACATCAGCTTGCTTATACAGTTAAAGACTCAGAGTACGTGTCCCACGTGAAGACTGCGCATAGCTGCAACCAGAGATGAAAGAGGACGTATATAGTCTCTCTGTTCTTTGGCTTTCTAACTAAGCACTGAATATGGTTTTCTGATTCGGCACTGGATTGCACCTGTCGCTGTAAAGAGCAAACGGAGGTCGAATCATTATTTTTTCAACTTTAATCAACCATTTCTTTCGCAGTTCTTATTGTTAGCTAGTAACCGATTTTTTTATATTTTCCAGCTATCCACCTATTTTTTTCTCCCATCCCCGACGTTACAAATACGTACCGTGGTTCTATATGATAGGTTGCTGCTTATTTTTTAGTATAAAAAGTATGCCGTCAAATGCAACTTTCGATTTAACCTATCCGCAAACAATGATGGTATTCCTACACACTTTCGGTGTATTTTCATTAATATTCAACTCTTTGGGAATCTACGTTGTATATAAAAAGTCTCCGCGTATTTTGGCCTCGTATAAAAATTGTGTCATCTATATCCAGGTAATTTTCATTCTTTGTAGGGAAGCCTTTTAAAATGTTGACAATGATAATGATTTTGACCTATAAATATGTTTATGCATACCAGTCCGTAAATAATTTGGTTCATCAGAGAAAACGTGTTTTCTTTAGTTCTGCTCGACTATTACTGACGTATACCTCACATTCTTTATGTGTCCAATCCCGCTATTTCCTGTTGTGGCCGGTTATACACTTGGAGTGTTGGGCAACGTTTTCAAAATTAGTTCTCATATACAAATGGTTCGTTCATGTTCCCCCGCTGCTTCCGCTGCTGCCGTTAACTTGACCTGATTACCAAGCTATTTGTACACACACATTTACTAGAACTATTTGATAATTCCAGACGATTGTTCTTTTCCTGATGTGTACTCTGGCTGTAGCGATAGGCACATCGATTCTCATCAAACATCAAGCCGTTCAACCCCACAACACGAGATTCAAGCTATCGGACAGACTAATATGGACGACGATTATTGCAAAACATGTAGTGTGCTGTTTCTTTAATTTCAGTACTTGAAGACCAAGTGAGATCTTTTCCGTGACGAGTAACGATGAATTACACCGATAATTGTTTAGATAAAATTTACCATACCGTCAACAACACTATTTGCCCTCTCATCGATTCCCAGGGAATTACAAGAACGAACAGTCCTTGAGGTCAGTCTAATTTACCGCTTTTAGAAAAACATTGGTTTCTTATGGTTAGTGGTGACAAAACGTAGTCGCAATATCACAACTTTGCATCCCTAAGGCATTTGCCGAGTGTAGGTTGCGTGTAGCAACCGAGCGCCAATATAATATTGCGTCAAAATGTCGCATTCCAAATACAGTATGACTTAGGAATAAAAAAAAAATCCCTCGGGTGACTAGGAATGTTCGCAAACACTGTTTTGTCCATAGAACTTCACTTATGATTGAGAGTAACCCTCGCCTATTCCTGTAAACATAATGTTTTTATTTGATGCTTTTATTTTAATCAGATTTACATTTTCACGTTTCATAGTTATTCATTGTGGTATTGCCTCGACAAAACTTGTGCGACATTTTATGTTCGTAATAAATGTTATGTTATGTTATGTTATGTTACCGAGGGAAGCGTACGCTTTTTCAAACGCGTTGCAACGGGCGGCGCAATTTCTGCCGCAACTTTTCGCAATTCGTTTGGCCAGTTACCGAGGTTTTTGTGTGTATTGTCCCTCCCGCCCCGTGCGTTTAGGTGTTTTTTCCACAACTATCTAGCAATAAACCATTCCCATTTGCGGGTTATTTCATGTGGTACGTGGGTACCCCAAAAGCGTTTTTCGCCTAGAAATTGTTTACGCCGTAGCTAAAAGCACAGTGTTACGTAACATTCCCCTATGTGACCCTGTCACATGTAGAATAAGGTGAATCTGCTCGACGACTGGAACAAACTGTATTTTAGGAATTCCCGCTTGCAACATCGATACTCGATTTGGAAACAGTTCAAGTTTATTCTTGGGAGTACAACCCGTTCATTTTATACTTTTTCGGGTACCTATTGTTCTTGATTATATTTGCTCTGTTTTTTACGCTAGTTACGTCAAATCATATTTTCTACACCCTGGACAAACAAAAGGTTTGACTGACTGACTTCTACACGAACCTATTAGGAGTATCGGAAATAGTTGGCGCTGATGTTGACTGTAAAACTTCGTCTTGTTTAAGTCTGCGGAGGCTACGTCCGAGTGGCTAACGTGAGCATTTTCCAATTCACTATGTGGCAGTGTGGATGAACCCGCGGTCCACAAATAGTAAAGCTAGTGCTCCGTCTGTACTAATCCGTGTCAATGTATGTTCATCCTCCCTCAGCCGCTTTTCAGATCTACATGAGTGCCCGTACACTGAAAATGCATCGTCAAACAACGGTGAATTTATTGTTGCAGGCAGGTTTCTATATGTTCTAAGCGCATTTAGCGAAATACCGGCCGCGTTTTCAAAGTTACTCGAATTTAGCTGGTTTTTTTTATTCAAATTTATGTTTATGTATGTGCATAAGCTACATAAGAATGTTGGTGTGCTCGATGTGTTTCAAAAACCGGCCAATAAAAAGAAGAGTTTTTTTTTGCATTTCGCGACAGGTCATTCAAAGGTAGGTGGCTGTTAGGAGGATTAAGCCGTTTAGAGGATTAGGCTGTTGCTTACTCTATGTTTTCTGAACGCTTTAGATTTTTCAAAGTGGTGTAACTGTAATGTACTTTAGACGATTTTGATTTTTTTCTGAATGGTTCCTGAGTGCTTTAGGTTAGTGTACCAATGCTGGCGTATTTGGTTCCGGTTGTTATTGTCGTCCTAGTTATAACGGCAAACATTGACGGCACGCAGAGTAAATTTGTTTCCAATTATAGTTGTAAAGCTGCCTTTTAATTTAAATTAGTCAACTTGAATGGTATCTCAGCTTTTAGAGTAGCCTGTGTGTGAAATATTTCTAGAAAGCTATTAGAGAGCGTGATCTGGTTCGAATTTTTTTTTTCAGGTCTTTGCAATGCATGCATATGTGTGTTTAGCACCCATTCAGTAATAGCGACATTAGTTATGATCATGTCCAGAAAACAATATCGAAATGGCATTATGGAAATACTAAGTTTTAAGGGCAAATCTAGTACGGTACATCGTGAGTTCTTTCTATCGTTTTTTTGTGTGTGAGCTTATTCCTCGCCATACGGTGTTAATGTTAGGTTAGGGCTCCCGTCTAATTATACTTTTTGAAATAATGTATGACATTAGAACACTACCCAAAAAAAAGTGTTATTATCTACATATTTTTTTTTAGAATCTCAAGTGGACCTGACGCGTGAAGAAGGCGCACGGAGCAATGTTGTGCGGGTGGTACGAATTTCGCTGGCCAACAAAGTGCGAACTCACTCTCACGGATAGTTTGAACAATCAAACAATGACATGAGTGTGACTGTTAGATATTGAATAATACGACCAACATGTTTTGTTTTGTGCTGCGCAACAACATAAAACACTATTCGGCTAAAAATTAAATAGTCAAATTAGCAACTTTATTTGGTATAAAAATGATATTAAATCTTTTTTAATTATGATTATTGGGTTTGATTTTCTTATATTACGATTTGGATTTAAATATCGGTATTAGTGTTTACAATTATGCCTCGGATACTTGCATTGTTCATGCCCCTGCTAGCTATATTTCGATGTTATTTTTTCTTTAATGCCATCATACCAACTCCCCATTTTTCTTCGAAATAAATAGTTCGTCCATTATTATATTTGCATGATCAATTACTGATCATCCTGTTGTTCTGTTGATCTCTCCTGCGTTGTACCAATGACTCAATTCTACTTGTTCCGGTTCTCTTCATTTCATAATAATAATAAATAAATCTTTTACGCCACAAGTGCGTGCACCTTTATTCAAGGGAGTTCAAACTTCAATTTCAATGACATGTTCCGCAGAGGTCCTGAGCAGTAGGCGACGAGTTCCAGATGACAAATTGCTCGACGTCTTCGGGCTAGACCCAGGAGGCCCATAACCACATCAACATGCTACCCTGAGAAACTGATATACATGAAGCATTCTGTATTCTGTATTCCCGGTAATCACCCCTATGCTGATATGTTTGGTGTGCAGCGTATTCTGATGAGTTCGGGCTGTTTAGTGATGGAGAGTGATGAGCGGCCCGTCACAATCCATCAGGTGTCAGACCAAACAGGTAGCCTAAAGGGCCACCAATATAAACCATGTTTATTATTTGGTCACAATTCATACAAAAGGTGTTTATTACAATATATACAAACTAGATGTCATTTAGATTCACAAGTACCAAGAATGTGCACATGTGCAGAAATCATAAGTGTTGGTGCCCTCAGCGCATGCTAACGGCGCCCCCACATTGTGTTTTACTAGGCTTGCTCAACTCGTGAGCTGGATATTCATAATACTTAGTATTACTAATCGTAAGCTTTCTCACCCAAACGAGGACTAACATCAATTATTCATTCCAAGGACGATATGCGGATACAAACCCTTGTTTTCGCTGTGATTTGCCTTTGTCGAGAAATTGGTCTCTCCGAATGGATTACTCATCTATCGATCTAGTCCAGACAAACTCATTATTTATAAACGTTACTACTTAATTTGCAAACGGTTACTAATTTATAAACGTTACTAAACGTTACTGAGAATAAACACTTTCGTAAGACAGCTCAGTAAACCTTTTCATGACTTTTCGCTGAAGATGCTGGATACTATCTAATTTCTGAACAGAGTACGTATAGTAGTAGTCCTTTGCACTTGGGTGCCAGGCGCTGATGAGCTGTGCGTTTCTGCAATATATACTACATATTATAGAACCAACTAAACGAAACGTGAGAAACTAAGGGGTAGGCCTAAGGCAGCTAGTTGGGTGCTAGAAAATAGTTGCAGGCTGTGCTTTCGAGGAGAAAGGTGACAAGCAAGTACTTACGAGTGAAAATTCGGGTATCTTTTTTCGGAAAAAATATTTCCACGCATCCGTCTCTATACTGTTTAACTGTTAATAACAGGACGAGGGTTGCAAGGACTGAGTGAACGCTAAAAATGCAAATGCACGCATTGCAGAGATCTGAAATTATCTGAATTTAGCACAGCACATAGCGTCGTAAGTCTTGTGCTGACGTACACTTCACTGGGCCTCATCCTTTAATTTGTAGTAAAATGTAGATTTCCCTAACTCGGCATTGTAAACCCGAATGTTACCTTGCGTTCCACTAATGTTCAGCACCAATACGGTCGTAACGATAGCAACGGGAACAACGAAGGCAATCAGTGGTACGGTGATCTGGAAACATTAGCTATATCTGGTATGGCTACGTATGGATACGCTTGACTTGACCACTCATTCCTTGTCCCGTACCACAAGTAACAGCTGCCAATCTATGGCTGTTACGTCCATACCTTACAACGGAAAAAAGAGTGCCCATGAATTTGGACACAACTACCTGCATTAGAAGATTTTTCGTCGTTTGTCGATGCATTTTTAATGTTTGCTCGCTCATATGCACCTAAAATACTTGTCATATTAGGGTTTACGTTTGGCTTGGTTCACGTTCGTTGTGAAAAATAGGTTATCATCGAACGTGCGTGTCTTGTGCCAATACAATACAGCCATCCAGTTTCTAATAACATTGTTGTGCCTCATTTAAGATGTGCTTCATTTAAAAGCTGTCCCCCGCGCCCGAAACTGACGACACCGACAAACTGTTTAACATACCTTTTGTTGATCTAGAACGTAGAAGATATGGAGACCAAGCATCGTGATGATCAGCGTGGCAGAAATAGGAATCATAACAAGAACACAAAAGAAAGCGAAAATGTAGCGACTGTGCTTCCACGAATAAATTACCACTGTTTTCAGCTCCAATATGGCAATGGCGAGTGGATATTCCTTGAAGTAAAATAGTTTTCAACCAATGTCATAACATACAACAAACATACGGTAAAAGTAAAAGTAAGTAACAAAGCCTGGTTCGAAATCCCGATGAAGCATAACAATGTTGATTACAACAATGTTTTGGGATAGAAAACAGTGTACTTTGGGCTCACTTTGGGCACAGGTACGCGTTTTCAAGCACAAGCAGCGAGAACTTCTGATGTTGCTGCTATCTTCCCCAATTTTCAGTGCAATAAAAATCGGTTTTCGCAACAACCTAGTAGTTTTAATCTAGTAGTTTTCTAGTAGAAAAACGGGATTTTTTTTTAAAAAAGTGGACTTGAGCCTATAACACGCGTAGACTAAACATAGAAGAAGAAGACATGATAGCTGATATTCGATAGTTGGTTCAAGCTTTCATACCTCTCTAACTGTGGCTTCTTGGATGTCCCGTGGGATTTCGCACAAAGCGTATAGGACGGTTATTGGTAAAACGAATTTGGCCTGAATGGCAACATTTAGAAATAGTACACACTCAGATAAATATTTACTGGCTGACACCGATAAAGGTTAACCAAATCGTTTCTAATTTCATGCTCTTTGCCACATCACGACGTTTTGTGTCTGCACCAACTACAGAAAATAAAATACCCTGGATTTACCTTTATTATGACAAAGGTGAACCATAGCACCTTACGAGGCAACTTGAAAATGGAAGAGTGTGGCTGAACTGCCTGATGTTTTATTAGAAAAGAGCAACATGTGGCTCCTGCTACGCTGTTCATAAGAGCCAACATTATCGTCTGAAAAAAATACATCGAAAGTATCAGTATCTTATTTAATAAAGGAGAAGCGTTTGTTTGAATGTCAATAATTGGGATTATCTCAAATCTGCTTTCGGGTATAAAATGAGCGTCAGATAATGGTGTTCGGCAAGTCTGAACAGCGCAATTTATTTTGCTTGTTTCAGGCGTTTGGTATACGTAGGACAACTTTTCCCAACTCCGAAAAAAAGGAACAATCGACTTTCAACTTTAGCAAATACGTTTCAGACGTTTCACATTAATATGGAATTTTTTGTGGTATCGTTATTCTATATTTTAAATATTAAATATTAAATATTTATTAACACATAAAATGTGCATGTCAATAATCAATTTTATTAATTATTAACACAAACAACTCACTTTCAAAATAAAATTAAAATTACCATTTGAATGTGACTGCTTATTCTAAACAACTCGCTGAGGAGCCCGAGCGTATAACCAGCGACTATCGGAAACAGTGGTATTGGACACATGAAGAAGCTGAGGTAAACGTCCGTCATAGTTGACCAAATCTAAAGACTACGCATGTAACTGGTATGTACTTAAATACATAAATCTTTTACGCATGAGAGTTATCTTTCATGATGCAAGAATCGCTGGTTATACGCTGGAGCTCCTCAGCTAGCGTATAACGGGCGAATTCATTCCATGGTAGTGGTAGTACACGGTTTCAAAGCTTTCTGACTTGTTCCACAGAGGTCTCTACTTGTGTACAGTTAATCGCTGGAGCGCATACATATGTATAATATAAAACAACTACTCAAACAACTTCACCTGAATGTATATAACACAATTTCTATGCGTCGTAAGTGATTTTGGTGATTTCTTATAAACGACGTACATGCCCAATAAGTTGATGATAAATGAGCAAGTACCGAATATGTGAAGAGAGATAACCATAGCCAGAGGGTAGGAGAGATCGAACGTAGCGTTTGACGGCATAGCGTGAACACTGGAAAATAGATTCTGAAGACTGGGTTAGACTCCCGAGTAATACTACTTACCAACTTGACTTTCGGCTAACTGGAAGTGACACATAAACCTTCCGTAGATTCTTAGTTGGTGTAAACCTATGCAATCAACTGTTCATATATCAGCACTGGAAGACCTGGCTTCGTCAGAAACACAAAATATAAGTAATTCTCCGTAATTCTCCGTAAGAATTGTCATCTCACAGTTAATGGGGTTTCCATGTATGGTGAAAATTTACAGTATTTTGGAACTACACGAATTTTTTTTTCATATTATATATGCAGGTTTCGTGTAGAAATACGGTAGTATTGACAGAATCACACCGACTTTTTGGTATACTGGAAACCCCATAATGAGAATGAAATAAGAATACGACATTAAAGGAAGAGGCCCATGAGAAAAAAGTTGTCCTTAATTTACTTACACAGGATGTCCGGAATTTTAGAAATACTTCTGTGAAAACAGCATTTATTTACACCCAGAACTCAGAGAGTTATTCCCCGGCAAACTGTTCGGCCAGGTACCGTAGTCAGAACGTTTTTACGGTTTATATCCGTTCATTTTCATCCTTTCTCTTCAAAATAATGTCAAAACGAATGAGAATCATGCATATGATATTAACAGGGCGTTTCCAATACTGTAAACTGTAATACCCAAAGGCGCAAAAATTGATTCTGACTACGGTACCGGGCCGAACAGTTTGCCGGAGAATAACTTTGCGAGTTCTAGGTGTAAAGGTTTTCACAGAAGTATTACTTAAATTCCGGACATCCTGTGTAAGTAAATTAAGGACAACTTTTTTCTCATGGGCCCCTCCCTTTAAATGTATAATCACAGAACATTCACAGAACATTTACTATTTACACTTACTTATTAATTATTCTTTACATAATTGTGAGCAGGTGGAAGCGAAACTACGTATGTACTTTTCTCAAATAATGTGATAGAGGCGTTGGGGTGAAATGTTTGGAGAACGGATTTGTGGAGATTAAGTTGTGATGTTTAAATCTGCGTTATTCACTTGGACACGTATCGGAAACCGTATCGGACAGCGGACAACTGGGGTACCGCAGCCTAGCTAAGTGGGAAATAGCGTTACAGATTAGCTTTTTGAGCAAGCTCTCCTGCCTCGGGGAGCAAAGGTAATTTCATTCAATTTTCACATTGTCGGCCATGCTATCAATAGTAATTATTCCAAATGATGCATATTCAAGGGAACCTATCCCTTTAATGATATATATATATATATATATATATATATGATATATATATAATGATATATATATATATTTAATTTAATGATATTATATATATAATATATATGATATATAATGATATATATATATATATGTCTTCACTGTATTTATTGTCTTAATTATGTATGTTTGTGCGCACCTTTGTGGTGTAATAAATTATTATTATTATATATATCAGTGATTGATCACAACATTTTGAACCATAAGAAAGCTTGGCTTGTGACTTGAACTGTACTGTGAATCAAAAGATGTTATATGACAATTTTACCGATGTTGGATCTCAGCAATACGATGACCATAATTTTCACCAGTAAAGAGGAAAATAATAGCCGAAATATAATATGCTTTATGCAATTGTCATGATCGCCATATCAGACCTCCCTTTTAAAGGAGGAGGCTCACGAGAATGAAGTGCTCAAATAGTTTCCTTTTATCGAAATATAATGGCTCCTTCCAAGTAAAAGCTTTTCTTTGTAAAGCATGTCTTTCGGAATTTAATACCATCATCTTTCGATAAAAGGAAACTATTTGAGCACTTCATTCTCGTGAGCCTCCTCCTTTAAACAACCATCTCCGTCTCCTTCAGTAATAACCAATTTTGAATTGATGCTGGTGTTACTCAAGAACTCACATTATTAATTTAAAAAATATATAATTGCAGTCTTCCCGACACTTTACAAAAATTTTCATGCTTATGGTGTTTCAGACGATAATAGCCCCGGGGAGCGGGAGGGTGTTTTCTATCGCACGCTCTGCCGTAGCCCGTTTGTAGTCTGTAGCCTGTTTGATAGGGCGTTTTCGCATTAGTGTGGGATTCATTGCATAGTACACGTCAGCTTTAGGCGCGTGGTTAGATTGGATAGTTGAATTTTTAAATTGCCTTCAGTATCTGTAGTATTTCTAGGCTTCATACTAATCATACAGACTTCCATTATGCGTTACGCACAATTTTTTGCAATACCTTTTCTACAGTAAGTACTACTTTGATACAAAGGTGAAAGTACACTCATCTAGGGTAATTTACATATGTTAGGCAAAAATTGGTTAACGTAAAATTTTTATTTCCTAACTAATTTGCATACGCAATTATGTGCTAACAGTAATTTGGCATATTGATTTTAATAGTTCCGGATTGTTCTACAAAAAATGATGTAACATAGGTTGAACTACTTTTTTAGTTAGTTTATACCTCGTTGACCTTTGCTGCTTTGCTTCAATGTTTGCACTGTATAATTTTGCGCAACGGTCATCTAGATAAGGCAGCTACGAGCACACACTTAATCGCTATCGATCAATTTATTGCAAATTCTAATAAGCACAAGGTTTACATCTAAACAAAACTAATAAATAAACCAAATCTACGTGCTCCATAATTGTTTCTACCCTGATTATTGTTTTTTTTTTCCCTAATGATTACTGTCACCTTTACACATATTAAACATATTTATGCATAGTACTAGTATAGTCTCTATAATATACCCGCTTATGACATGCTCACCTTCGTAGTGTATACTTTTTGTAATTATCTAGATGTAGATGTATCTACTTTGTATTTGGATTACATTGGTCTTGGTTTGATTGAACACTGATGTTCTATATTGATGATAAACTAATCATGCTAATTATAATTTACTTCCTTTATTTTTAGCATGCTTCCCCGGTCAGTGCTTCTCTCGGTCGCCTGTTTACTTGTGGTGGTCTCAGCCCAAGCCCCAGGAGAGGCCAAGCCCAAGGGCCCAAAAGTCACCGATAAGGTACTGTAATTCAAACTTCAATTACCTGTGTTATATGCTGACTTCATTTAAGACAATAGCAATCCTCTTTCTAGAATTCCAGCCACACTGTTCTGTATTTTTAGAGTAGTTGAAAATTCAACAATAACCATAATTGGGACGAAGTCCAATTGCATACATTAACCAAGTCTGGGTATAGTATTTCGTGCGATTTATGCAGTACCATCTTAATTCTGGTACGATCCTCTCTGAAGCACCTTTTGTTGTAATTTGTAATATGTATATCAATTCTATAGGTCTGGTTCGACATCGCTATTGGTGGCACCCCGATTGGCCGTATCACAATTGGTCTCTTTGGAAAGACTGTGCCCATAACGGCCACCAACTTCATCGAACTTGCCAAGGTACGTATTTCCAATCATAAATGTTGTGACTGGCTTTGGCTTTAAGTTTATCAGTAAAGTTTACAGAAACTCGGCTCTCTTTTACTATTTTATGTTGAGTTATAGGTATAGGTAATAGGCACCGCTAATACTTAGCGTACTCTGCCTGGGTGCGTATTCTTACTAATTATGTAACTCAAGATTCGCCTTGTGACAGCTACTTTTTTTTGTAGAAGCCAAAGGGCGAGGGCTTCGTGGGTAGCAAGTTCCACCGCGTCATCAAGGACTTCATGATCCAGGGAGGAGACTTCACCAAGGGTGATGGAACTGGAGGACGGTAAGCTTAAACCTAAGCCTAAGCCTAAGCCTAGGTCCCAGCGTCAACATAAGCCTTGTCTAAATATGAGCCGGAACTTAAGCCTTGTAAAAAATTACACGCTATTCGATTGAACAATATCAGAGTCAACGACAGTACAATATCAGACTCGAGGGTCCCTTGGAGTAGTAAATGTGAAATTATTCTGTCTCTTTGATCTCATTTCAGTTCAATCTACGGTGAGAAGTTTGCCGACGAGAACTTCAAGTTGAAGCACTACGGCGCCGGATGGTTGAGCATGGCAAATGCAGGTATATTTTTTAGAAGTTCTCTTTTTGCGGCTTTGCTGAAAATATAATTAGCAGGTTACTTTTCTCAGTGAATTATCTCCCTGAGTACGTTTTTCTGTAACTTCATATTGGTACCATATTTTTCTGCACATCTTCCTATACTTTGAAACTTAAATAAGAATGACGAATTTATCGTTTATGATGCTAAGTTATGTTGACTTGGTTTGCTTTCAGGTAAGGACACCAATGGTTCCCAGTTCTTCCTCACAGTGAAGAAAACGACGTGGTTGGATGGTCGTCACGTTGTTTTCGGAAAGGTTCTCGAGGGTATGGATGTTGTCAGAAAGGTGGGAAATTTCGAAGTTTATACTTCTCTTCGTCGAGGTTTGGAAGTTTGGAGGTCGAAGTTTGAATGGAGTCTTTCTGATTGTAAGCTTAAATTGTCCCAAGCTAATTTATATATTCAGAGAGATGTTATGGCAGTTATCTACGTTGCATACATTTGCAAAACTGTACTACGTTGCATATATTTTTCTCATGAATTGTATATGTGCGTAATAAATTATAATTATAATAATTATAATAATTATAATATAGAAATAGAAGACTGTAGATAAGATAGTAATATATATATATATATATATATATACAATTAGTTGATTTTAGGTTGAAGCGACTCCCACTGGTGCAAATGATAAACCAGTCGAGGATGTCGTTATTACGGCAGCTGGTCATGAGGTACGTGTATGTTGTGTGTGTGTGTGTGTGTGTGTGTGTGTGGTGTGTGTGTGTGTGTGTGTGTGTGTGTGTGTGTGTGTGTGTGTGTGTGTGTGTGTGTGTGTGTGTTGTTTTGTGGGTCTTTGTTTATTTGAGTGTAAGCATGTGCGAGCACGCGTGTGTGTGTGCGCGCGCGTGTGTATCTTATTTTGCGTATGCGTGCGAGCATCTATGTGCCTCCATGCGTCTCTATGACCGTTAGGCATTACACATTGCTCTCAAAGCGTACAACCGCGGCAAAATATGTTAAATTTTTATTTCAGGCTGTTACTCCGTTCGCAGTGGACAAGGAGGATGCTCAATAAACTTTTTATGCCAAATACATGTCTGAGACAGGCATTTAATGAATATATACGGATCTAATTCAAGGGGTTACAAAGTGCAGTTTTTCTTTATTTTTTATTTTGTTTTCTCTCATCGGGCTTTCGTTATTTTGTTGTATAATGTGCGCCGTAAAATAAAGATTGTAAAAGAAATATTCGCTTTTCTTGGTTATATTCACAGACCACAGATATTAGTCGATTTGCTAGGGTAGATTTTTTTTAGGAATTGTGTAGTAAAAAGTAAAATTTGTAGGAAAAAAATTAAATTAAAAGTGAGAATCTGGTCGGCTTTGCACGTAAGGTCGAACGTTGTGAAGGTTTTCGAAGCGGTCAATCAAACCTGAAATTTAATAGTTTTAAGAAAAATATTCTAATAACGCTGAGTTCTGGAAAGCACACGCATTTTCGGCAGGGTGTCAACTAATTTATGATGCATTTCAGTCTGCAATCTTAGTTAATTGTTTGGTAATTATTTGTACTTATTAGCCCGTATTCTCGGGTCGACGGAAACGTTCCGTTTGGGAAATCCTTTGTATGCAAATTTCTCGACTATCTAGACTAGCTTGAGGAAAAATTTGCATACGAATGAGCTCCCAAACGGAACATTCCCGTCGACCCGAGAATACGGGCTAATGTTGTTATTGTACGAATGCTGACAGGTGTTAGGCATAGAACGTACTTGTACTAATTGTTGTTTTGCACAAACACTGACAGGCATAGGACGCAGCAAAGTACCGTATAGGTTTAGGATATATTACAGAAAAGTACAGTACCTTTCAGCACTGGCCAGCAAGCGAGGTAGAATGAGTCGTAACATGTTTGAAATCTCGTAAGGAGTTCGACCACACAAATGTCAGCCCAAGTGAACTGAAAAAAAAGAGTTGACCTAAAATAGTTGACCGGTAACTGTATTAATACACAGGAAAGTGAAACCCCCGATTTCGCCCCGATTCTTTCAAAAAAAAAACCCCCCAAAAAGCCCGATCACAAATAATCGGGGCTAAATTGGGAACATGGCCGGATTTCGCCCCGATTCTTTCAAAAAACCCCGATTTCGCTCTGATTTTTCTCCAAAAACACCGATTTCGCCCCGATCAAGGCACGATTTTTTGAAGGACTTGATCGGGGCGAAATCGGGGTTTTTGGTTTTCCACGTAAGTATGCCAGCACCTGAAGATGTTAATCAACACGTCTACTCTGAAGACGTCTAGAAATTTGTCACCTAGGCCCAGAACTCGTCGTCTATGTTGATGTACTCTGCTGAGGAAAAGGAAAGCTTTGAATATGGTTATGAAGTAACAGGAATAAACTTGAGTGAGATATGAATGGTTAACAAAATGTATGTTATAGATTGGCGCCTGTTTAGACAAGTCGGCACTGAATATAAACCTTTTTACTTCATTCGAAAACAAAAATTACCTTTGTTCCAATGAGAAACTCTTTCGTGGCGAGCTCGGCCTCCCATTTTGTGAGCACCGGGTTTAGTGTGCGTTCTTTGTACTCATTCCAGTATTCTCTCTGAAATATTTTTCAGTAGGAAATTGTCTACGATCCTACTTTCACACACCGCTCCTAATGTCGATGCTTTATTTTAAATCTGTCAGTACGGCAATTTAGTACGGTAATTTTTTTTTCCAAGGAAGAAAAGTACGGCAATTTTCATATTTAGAAGAAAAGGGATTTTTTTGTACCGTAGTGTACTACCGTGAGGAAAGCTTCATAGCTGCTTTGCCGCTTGGACGCTTGGAGGCTTGGATGCGAATTTGCTGCCGCACACATGCTTTTTAAATTACCACTGCGCGACCTCAGGGCGGCTTCTAGATAGTTAAACGACCTCACCCTCTGTTCGTAGTTCTTCGTCAACGTGCATCGAATAATAGGAGCTAGTTCGGTATTGAGCACTTCTGTTTGTGAAATGACAGCGCTTATTAGATCCTGTTCGGCACTACTGGAACCGAATAAACCTGCAATTAACACATCATTCAAAATCTAAACATTTCATCCCCATGATATGAGAAACCCTGAGAATAAGAGACAGCTCCCCACGACAAAAGAGTGTGTTTTTCCTGAGGCCATATTCACCACTCCATGAGGAATTCCCCTTCTTTTCCTCTGCGTGTCTCACATTAGAATACTATTTTCTGTCCCCGGCGATTATTTCCCCCGGGGTGATCGGAGTGGGGAATATGGCCTCTGGTGATTGACGTAAGATCAGAGTCTCTCCGGTGATATGACTGCCGAAAAAAACAAGGCCACACCAAAATTCAAAGCAATATATCGACCGATCTCCACAGCGCCCACAATAATCTTCTTATTGCCATTCACACGTAAAACGGGAAGTTTTGTCTGCTCATCCATGCCTTCTAAAAACTGATAATTTTATACAATATTTTCGGGTAGCTCTAGCAGGGCGAAGCAAGGCTATTTAGAGCTAATTATAACGAGTATAATCCAATTAATCTGTTTGTTCGGAATACCGTTTTCAAGTAAATATTATTCAGCTTACGTAAAAAGACACAAAAAGTTGAATAGAAAAGAACCTATAGGAAACTAATTCAACCGTAACTCCTCACCCTTCTTCCTCTTCGCTTTCCACTGCTGAATGGTCATTCGAGTGTCGGTAAACGCTTTTCCAACATAGACTAACATTAATCGAATACATTCGGCACGACCCCTTCCGGGCAGAGAAATCAACTCTAGATTAGCTGTGCTCATACTGAAAATATCAAAGCGAAATACTGGAAGGTTTTTGAAACGAATTGTGGACTGAGGACATTCTTATGCAGCATATGTAAATGAAAATAAATTACAATAAAAAATCGAGCTAAACTCGATCAAATTTGCATAAATAAGTGAGAATTCAGTTGTCCACGCACGATGCATTTCAAGAACAGGCCGGTATAAACACATCATAGGACTTGGTCAACTAATAACTGACATAATTTATTATTTCAGAGCATTTTAGTAAAAATTCTAGATTGGATGTGCTTATGCTGAAAACAGAAAAATAACAATAAAAATTACAACGTCATAAGGCGAAGGCGCATGATAATTAATTAATTATTAAAACAGCGTGTAAAACACTGGAGAGCAAGCAACTCGATAGTTTCCAACCGAAAATATTAGAAATATGTTATATGAGTATGAGTAAAAGACATGAGCAGTTAGACTCTAGGCAATTGAACCTGCAATACAATTTTATTGTACTAATATAAACATTATGAAATTCTCTAATAATGCGCAAAAATGATTGATGAAAACTGGAGAAAATTAAATGATAACTGCTAGGCCGCTGGGCGGAGAATTAATGAGAGTCCAATAATAAACATGGGTTAGTGATATGGTCGGCCATAGTTGTTAAATATAATATAATTCAAGGAGGATGTTCTGAAGAAAGATTCTCTCTATCAGACACTACACATGGAATATGGAAGATCTTTTTTTCTTTTGAGAGTGGATATAGAAAAAGAGATTTTGCACTTTCGTCTGGGTGCGCGTTCACTGTTTTGGGCCCAATCTAGTGTGGATAATATTTGCTTTTCTTAGGACTTCAAGACTGCAGACTCTCTACAGACACAACGCACCCATAGCCAAATACAAACTGTCATTGTCAGGCACAACAAATAGGCCAATTAAGTGAAAAATATGGTAATTATTTTCTAAATATGGAATTTTATAGCTATACGTCAGTGTACTTTACAGTATGACTAAGGAACGATCATAAGGCATAAATATGTAACATCACGTCCACAAGAATCTCAAAAACCCCGCAGAATATAGTTCGGATGCTAAAACAATACAATAAAGAAAAATTAAAAGGTTAACATTTTCACAACTTTACACGTGTTTTGAAAAAATAGCAAAATTTAAGTTCTAAAATTCCATGCATTAGAAGCTAGAAGTGTGGGTAAACTCTAGTCGGGGGAAAACAGTGTCGTTTTTACCGAAAAATTTCGAGAGCTGTTGGGCTCTTTTTGTTGAGTATACAAGATGGACTCTCGTGCATGGGGATTTCGAGTGTTTCTTTTCATTTTCCTTGTCGGTTGGGAGGCTTTTAAGCTGTTTTGTGACCCCACTAGCAAATAGTTAGCCGGGTAACTTGTGTAAAACAAATTACAGCGGTAATGTGTTCGTACGTGCAAACTGCAAACTATGTGTTCACGTATATCTCACGGCACAAAATCAGCAAAATAATACAATCTACTCTCCGCCGAAATATACAGTGATGAGTTTTGCGCTTTTATGAAAGTTCTAATTGGAAGACATCAGCTCCGAACCCAGCTAATCTAATATGCAAAGCAATGATTATGTAAAATATTTCATAAATAATATGCGAAACATTTCATTTTCAAATAGTACAGCATTTTTTCCCTAAGATGAAGGTTGCGACAAAGCTGTCGCACTTGCTAATATTCTTAGCTTTCCCACTACAAATCCTCACTTCTCAATGTGTGAAACTGGAAGATAATGATCCTGATACGCATGTTTCATATTGACTTCAATATTTTTCTCTTTTCTTTTTTTGCAACTATATTTAATGAGGAAATGAGGTGCCCCTTGTGCTACTTTTACAGTTTAAGTGTTCAACAAACAAGCGAGAATATAAAGCAGATTTATTAACACATAAAATGTGTCCATCAATCAATATGATGAAAGGTTGACAAGCAACAATTGAATGGCCATGGTTTTAATTACCTTTACACAGCCAGCATTGCCAGCAATGGTTGTCAAGTGCGGTAACGCAAGCGAACTCGGTGACGCTTGAACATCCTTGAATTCATTCAAATATTACATACACAATGCAATCTATGTAGACTCTTTCTGTTTTGCATAGCTAATTGAGACTGCCACAAAACTGTTGTGATGAATACCTGTACCTAGCTCTAATCTAAGCTCTACCACTGTTTAGTTTCCTACCACTGCTAACCGACGACCTCGTCAGAACGCTGTCAACAGAGAAACTTCCTTCAGAAGCATTCTTTCCTGTACCTTCCAGAAGGGTACCCAATTATGCATTGACCATCGACTTGTCAAAATGTCCTTCGCTAAAGTGAGTTTTATTTAATATTTATGAATAGTGCACATTACTACATTTGCCCGTAAATAAGCTTTGAAGCTTACTCAGTCGCCCGGAGAGACGTGCCTGCCACCCTTCATGTGATAATGTAATTGCGCTCGCACATTTCGCTGCGGAAGCCAGAACGATAACAAATAGGCCATTCGTGAGCCAGGAGAGCGCCAGAGGTGCGCCAAGGTCTCGACGCGATATGTTGCCAACATGAGTTTGTGACGGTTCAGGTTTATAAAGTTAAATTTCAGTCTTGGCATTATTGGAGTCAATGTGCACGCTCGGCAAAAGGTAAACCTGACTCTGGAAGTGAAAAATGGCCATCTTCCAGTGAAGAACCTGGGTTCACATGGAGCCCTTACTGGTGAGAGATATTTTGTCTATACATCTTACGCTTTCTGTATTCAGCTTGGCTCTGCAAGTCTGGCTTCTGACTACTAGTTATTAATCGACAACGATTATGTCTAGCAATATGATATAGTAAATAGCTAAATAGAGAGGGAGTAGCAGTAGCAAAGTACGGATCAGGCTTATAATGAAGCTTGCATGTCAACGTAACATTGACCAGTATGATAACGTCTTCGCAAAAAAACAAACGTTTATTATAACCAAAAGGCATTTTATTTCAGGAAGTCAGAACGCCGAAATTGCAATGAAGAATGCAGGATTTCTGCACATCGCTGTAAAGGTTTGTATTTATTCGCGAGGTAGACAACTATCGAAAAGCGTAATGGGGTTTCCATGTATGCGATTCGCACCTGCGAAAATGTCAAACCGCTGTCCATGTTCAAGTCATTTTACATGCATGTCAACTGCCTACCGTAACCCATGCGAAACGCACGGTTGACATGGTCCTGCAGCGAAAGTGTATCAGATCCATACTAGATCCGTACTATTTTGAAATAGATCCATACTAAATCCAAAATCGCGCACGTGCGATTCGCAAACATGACTCAAACATTTACATTTTCGCATACGGTCTATAGGGCAATTTACTTATTTATATCTATATTTATTAAAATAGTTATTCTACATATTCTCTCTCTAGTATAACAAAACACAAAAATTGAGAATACGGAAAAAACAATAATATAAAAATAAGCGAATATGATATTCTAGAGTGTTATTGGTAAGGATGAAGCCTTCGTACACATCTACAACCAGTCCTGCCAAAATAGTATTGAGCTGAAAATTTCGAAAAGTATTCGTTATTTGATATTTACACGAAGAGGAAAGTGCAAGGCATGGTTTAGACAGGTAACGTTTAAATACACATTCCTTCTCTTTCCTTTCCGAAGCATTATCTCTAAGTTGAATAGTTACTCAACAAGCATTTTATGGATGAATATGGTGAAGTAAAGCTCTTTTTGAATTCTCTTTTTGTGTTTTCGCGTAGTATTTAGTAATTATGAAAGCCTCGTTTTAGTCGCAATGTTTCCAGATGATGTAATTGTAATCGTAAATAGATAATGAGATATCCGAAATGTGGAGGAAAATAACGAAAAAATCATTCAGGGTCCTTCTTATCCTGCTTGGTTTATTCCAAAGGCACCAGTGTTTTTGGACCGTAAGAGAGATGCATCTGGGGCGTCGAAGAGTACCAACGAAACCAATCGGTACTGTATTTTATACTATATGCTTTTATCATCAATGCTAATATGCGTCATCATTGGTTTACACTCTGAAATCGATTTCCTGACGAAACATCGAGCTTCACTAACGTTGTCACTGAAATATGGCATGAATAGTTAGTCGAACTAAAACTTGATAAGTTTTCTGAATTGGCACCAACACACAGGAAACCCTCCCGAGGCTCACGAGCGCTCTGAGGCCATATTCACCACTCCAATTCTTTCGGGGAAATATTCCCTTGGGACAGAAAATGGCATTCTAATGCGAGATACGCAGAGAAAAAGACGGGGAATTCCCCATGGGGAATTGAGCGGTGAATATGGCCTCTGAATCTCTCGCATCGCACTCTCTACGCACTCTAGCTCTTTGGGGAGGCCAGGGAGGGATGGCTCCATGCGTGTTGGTGAATACGGCCTCTGAGCTATGAATGAGAATCAACTAGGAACTGTTTTAGATATGATTTCACTGAACGGGCACTTCATGTTGGACATGCTGTACATGAACTGTGAGTTTTCTTTTTGATTAACTTTACTTTCTAATTTTTCCGCATTGGGTAGGCTTGGTGTTATTTTTATTGTCACTACTAGGGGGCGTCGTGGCTCACTGGCAAAGTTCTCGTCTCTCACCCATACGACCCGGGTTCGAATCCCGTCCAGTGCTACCATCTTGCAAACATGCCACGGCGTCGGGAATAAAGTTAAGGCGCTCCCCTTGCCTAGCCTTAGGACGGACCTTTCGCTCTGTATTATCTTCTGTGCCGTCTTCTACCGTCTACTTCACTCTATGGGACACATCGGCTAAAGAGACACCGCCTTGGATTGGAGCTAAAAATGAAGATCCCCGACTTCGAGAGCAAACGGGACCCTGGATTCTACATGCTTAAGTCTATGTGTGATGATTGTATGTCTGAATAAAGTGGTATTCACATTTTACTACACAATTCAAAATTTAAAATTAATAAGAATGTTCCATACGAAGCCAAGTGAAAGCGAGACAAGGTTACCATACATGTATCGTTTCTCAAGAATCGGACATCTTGGGTGGTAAAGTCTCCAGTGTTCCACTGGGTCCCCAATAATTTATTTTTGCTTAGATTTGACACAAGCGTTATTGAAACTGCGGAACTTGCCACGTCGGCCACGCACTACACAATGGCCATTGCCATACTAATGTGAGATTATTTATTTTTCACAAAGAACACATTGAATTGGTTTTTTTTTCAAAATATTTTTTTTTCTTACTTTACTGCTACGTGATGCCGAGTAACCTTTCAACTGTTTGTTAGCTGGACATTCGCAGCCGGATCATATATAAGAATAACATCCAAAAAAACACTGATTGTTCGCCGCTGCGCCAGCCTGGACAATCTTCATTTTGAGTTGCCCTGCAGTGGATTGTACGAAACAGTATTTAAAGCGAAATACCGGCTTGTTTTTGAAACGCATCGTGGACAACTGAATGCTAGGTATTTATGCGAATTTGCCTTTTTTACATACGAATGCTGGTATACTCGATGCGTTTCAAAAAAAACCGGCCGGTATTTCGCTTTAATATAAAGTTAAGGAAAAGGCTATTTAATCAGTATCTGGAAAAGGTATCTACAGATTCTCTGCCATTCTCCTTTGTGTGATGCGTGCTTGGATCTCCTCATCTATTTCGCTTCGTGTCACTCCTTTGATCAAGGAGGAATGGACCGCATTTCGAGAAAGAAAAGAGAGCACGCCACTTGCTGTAGAATCCAAGGAACCTGTGTCTGCATGAGGAACTTAAGAACTAAATTTAAAGCGGTATGGCACGCGGTTGTGAAGCTGAGGCTGGATATATTGTATGTAAATCGTGTGCTGTAATGTGTCAGAACCGCGTGTTATATTCATTGGCTGTTCATTTCTATTATTGCACTTCACCACGTTTTTCCTAACTCGTAAGCATAGTTCTTTCTTCCTTACAATAAGGTGAACAGAATTTTGCTGGTTTCTAATGTAAACTTCTCAATTTTTGTACCAGTCGTGAATCTCTGTTGAGCCCAGAAAAATAATGATTATCTGGCGATTCTTGATTTGTCTGTCTGTGCTAAACAATTAGGAACTGATGAGAACGGCAGAGCTCACTTTACCAAGTAATACTAGGGTTAGTTTACATCTATACGGTCCAGCAAGCTCGAACCATGGATTTAACAAATACTATCTTTGCAAATTCACCCAAATTTTCTTTGATTTCATGAAGATGAATATAAACGTTTTCTTTCAAACGAAACAATATATATTTGTAAGAAAAAGTGTTCACAAAGTGTACCCGCGTAATAATTTAAGCTTGTTATTTGAGTTTTTTTAAAGCGAATTAGCGGTCGGTCTCAACAAAAAATACAAAAAGAGGCGGAGTAAACAACCGTGCGTTGACCACCGTTTTCAAACCGTACTTTTACTAGCCAAATTCAAAATTTTTGTCAAAATTTCGTCATTTGGATGCTGCGGAGTGTGTGATAATTTGAAAAGGCCATCCCTCGATTTTTCCAGGGCCGTGCTAGTATTAAAATCGGCAAATCGCTGGATTCGAATTTTCCCATACAAAATCGCAAAAAATGGTTGTTTGAGAACATTTTTGTGCAAGATGCACTTATTTGTTTGTGTTTTTATGTTTATTTTCGTTTATAACTTTTTTCAAACTATTTTTGGTGAAAAAACCCCAAACCGGGTGGTATTTCGCTTTAAGAACGGCAATGATTCCGGCCTAAACCCCATTTTGCAAACTTTTTTCTAATAAAAGAAGATTAATTTTCAACGAGTAATATTTTGCCGATACCTATTGGACACGATAAAGAAACGGCGGTTCACGTCGCAAGAAAACGTGGCTGTATTGTATGTACTGATTTTATGGACTAATATTGTATAGAAGAAAGAAGAAAAGAAAATCACGCAGTCGATATCACCTTTCTGTACCTTTTCCTGTTAGCTCTTTTTAAACAATTACTAAATGTTCATATTGTTTTAATTATCGCTAGATACATAATATTTGTTATATTTTGTCGTATCGTATATCTTGTCGTCTTTGTCAAATATGCTAGATAAACTGTCATACTCCTCTATCTTTTTAGGTACAAGGTTTCTAGCTTTTTCAATAATCTAAGCTATGCTCGTCTCAATGATAGTCGTGCTTGTCTTGTTCGTACCAAGCGCATTTTCTTGCAAGGATGATGATTTACCGAGTGGTTGGTTTAATATTGCATTATTTTAGCTAACTAAACTAATTGTAAGTGTGTTATTGTCTTGAACTGGACTTTTAGTCAAGGTCGTGACTAGTTTCCTTCTTTTTCCGCACACAGTACACGGTTACAATTACTGAAAGTTGAGGCAAAGTTAGCCAACGAGATCTGTAAGCAACAGGTATCAAATATTTTCGTCTGCTGATAATAATCAGCTTATTTGGCTTGTGTACCTTGTTCCATTTTTAGAAACCACCCTTCAGTCAATTGAAGCAACAACGACAGGTAACACAGTTTTTGAAATTTGAGATAGTTATTTACGGTGTCTTTGATGTAGGCTCATGTAATAATAATAATAATAATTTATTTCCAGTTGCATGATTCATTCAGATGATAAAAGGTAGTAATACTGTAAATGGAAAATCAAAGAAAAGAGAAAGAAAAAAAATACTAAAGCCACTATGGCCACTAAAGATAACCGTACCGTAGGGGGAAATAAGAGTAAAACAGGGTGATAACGTATCATAACGTTTATGCGGAGTGGTTGTACGTAGTATATATTTTTTTTTTCCCACGCATGTAGGAGTATGACGGTGTGATCGTCCAATAAATGCGCCTTATTAAAGAGTATATGAATTCTATAAAATGTACGCTCTTCTTGAGGACGTCCGAAGTTAACAAAGTACGGTGGGCAAGTGCCGAGCCTTTAGATGTGCCGACGTATTAGAATAAAAGACAATACTAACTTTTTGACTTTATTCGATAAGTTATTTATTTTAGCATTTTAGTTATTTAAATTCTAACAAATTATGATGGTGACAATGGATGGTCAAACTAACAATAAGACGACGAACCTTCAGGCTGTGGTGTCTGTGATCCACTTCCTCCGGGAATGCCCGATGTTTGCCCGCCAGGGTTTTTGGGATGCGTACCAGCAACAATGGACCGACTTACACCGGGAACTGTGGTTCCTTCACGTAAGGATTTTTTTTAGCAAAACAAGATTTGTTATGTGGCGTGTGCCACGTGCTCTACCTTCGGACGTGAAGCCTCCAATGAAGCGTGGTGGTACGTGGTGGTACCAAACTTCAAACACTAAGAGAAAAATCAAAAATTGTTGTCGTTCTCGTCGATCCCACCTCATGCCAACGCGACATTACATGAAGATTTCATAGTACACAGCAATAGCTAATTTTAGGTGCACTTATTTTAGATGCACTCAAACTTTTGACATGGGCTTCATTGCACCGAACGGAACAGTATTTGGGGGAGCGGCTGTTGCTTGCTTTGAAGACGGACACCGTTACACGGAAGATGTAGACAATAGAGGCCCACTAGTTATGGTTGATGATTATACGGCGTTTTGTAATTCCTATTAAATATTTACTTACTTGTCAGTGTACAGCACACGCTTGTTAATAAAGTTCTTATTTGTTCACATTGGGTAGTAAAACAATGATGAAGGAAAGAACACAAAACGATAAAAAAACGACAAAATGTTTTTATTGCATGAAGTCAGAATGTTAGCGCTGGATTATTTGCTTGTTTGCTTGTTCGTCTCAGGGAAAGCAACATTTGTTGCAAGTAAAGTTGGCAGGAAAATGTCATGCGAAAAACCCTTATGTGTATATGGATCAACGCAACGTATCAAAGTTTTCAAGCCGTGTTCGAGTTGGGGAAAGGTTTGTGGAATTCCGGAATCCATAGTTCGAGATGAACGGAAAAACATGCAGGAAAATCAAAATCTACCGTAGTGGAATCGTTGTGAAATTATATTTTTAACAACTGCAGGAGCACGTTCCAAAAATGAAGCACGTTCGAAGTTGACCCTGACGGTTGGGGCTACATAGCGGAAAAACATTTACGTTCCCGGTGTCCCATCTCGAACGGTCCTTTTCCGGAATTCCACAACTTTTTCCCAACTTTATGCTTATGTTTTTTTTGTTAGGTATCCCCTCAACTAACATAACATATAACGTAACATAACATTTACATTTATTACGAAAACAAAATGTATCGTGGAACTTTTGTCAATATTAGGCCATTTCTACAAGTTGTTGGTAGTTTCTTTGTGAGAAAAAAATATTTTGTTGTCAGTTCTGGTCATAAAGCATTATGTTAGATTATGTGGCAAGCTGCGTAAGGAACCAAGGCAGTCAGGGAAATAGCAAAGAAAATTTGCACGAATAGGGTTTGACAGAAATCCCGGCTCTATCCGCCAACTCAAGGGACCGAATCTATGCTGATTTTGTGTATTTAATAAACCCTTTCCAGTGGATGAGTCGCCATCACTGGTAAGGTTACATGCATCTTGTTGAATTCGCGGACTTAACTAATCTTCTTCAATAGTGCGCAAGAGCATTGTAAATATGGTTGAACTAAATGTTTGTATCCTAACAAATTACGCCCGTGCAGGTCGCCCATAAATCCATCTAGTGTGCTGAGTAGACCAAACAAGTGCTCAAAGATAACAGTGCACTTCCCCAGAAACTTTACGGCAAGACCACAGTACATAAATCGGTTTTACATGTTTTACAATCAGTGACAGAACATAGTGACGGCGAAAATCCTTACCGCGCCTAATAAGAAGCTGCCGGTTATGTGCGCGTCGTCAACGTCGTCTAGAACACCGGTCCGAAGTAAGCATAAGAAGATAAGAAGACCCGCGAGTATATTCAGCCACTAACTCAATCTCTCAGATTTATATATTTTTCTGTTGTTGAGAAGGTCGCGTTTAACCTATAAGCTAAAATGATGTCCTTGAATGCTATCTGGGTTCCTGCATATGTATGCTTTTTTCCACCGTATTTTATTTCTTCCTCTCTACCGTACCTATGTGAAGTGCGCTATATACTTTGTAATATCGTATCATAAAACGGTCATAACTGTAGCATGTCACATGCAAACGACATTGCACACTTTTTTTGTGAATAATAAAACGAGTAATATTTGCAAAATGTATCAGACACCATAAAAAGGTCGTTTGAAAATCTCTGAATAAAAACGTGGCTTTTTTATACTTACTATTGAACCGTCATATAAAGAAAACGACGAAGCGGAGGAAACTATCTTTCTTCTGAAGCAGACCATTTATTTGGAACATTAACTACTCTTATTTAAATTAGGTTTAGAGTGATTGACTATGCTCATCTCAATGATAATTGTGCTCGGTGTGCTCGCTGTCAACTCTGACGCACGTTGCGCCAAGCCTACTCCTCAAGGTTGGTTTTTGCGTTTTGCGCAAAAACATCCCTTTATAATTAAAGGAAGGCAAAGTGTATGTATCCATATAATTTTACTGTGTATCGTAATGTTATTGTGAATTATAATTTTGGAAATTTACTCTTCTATTTCTCGTGTTAAACATGTTGTAACCCTTTTAGATTGCCTTTCGGCGTGCGAACCTCTCCCAACTGTACGGCCAACTGATTGTCCAAAGTTCTACTTTGAATGCTACCTTGCAACTGACAACTTCCTCTCAAAAGAAAACCTCGGATGTGGTTCATACAGGTTCTGTTTCAACTTAAAGGGAAAGGCTCATGAGAAAAATACTTTCCTCAATTTACTTCAACAGAATGTCCGGAATCTCAGAAATATTACTGCGAAAACCGCATCTCTTTGCATCTAGAACCCGCAGATATATTCTATGCTAAACAGTTCGAAGAGGTACCGTAGCCCGAAACCAATTTTGCTCTTTTATTGCATCACAGTATTGGAAACGCTTTGTTATAATGGTGTTAATGCTCTTTATTCGTTTAACAATTATTATGTAGAGAAAGAATGCTAATGGACGGATATAAACAATAAAAAGGTATTTTAACCTTTCCGTCTACGGTGCCTGGTCGAACTGTTAGCATAGAATATCTCTGCGAGTTCACGATGCAAATAGATGCGGTTTTCGCAGAAATATTTCTGAGATTCCGGACATTCTGTGCAAGTAAACTGAGGACAACTTTTTTCTCGTGGGCCTCTCCCTTTAAAGCGAAATACGGGCCGGTTTTTGAAACGCATCGTGGGCAACTGAATTCTTACGCACTTATGCTAATTTACTCGAATTTTGCTCGATTTTTTATTCTAATTTATATTCATTTGCAAAAGCTGCATAAGAATGCTGGTGTAGTGTACTCGATACGTTTCAAAAACCCGGCCGGTATTTCGCTTTAACTATACGTGAACTACATTCCAAAATAGTGCAAACGCTTGCAAATGTGGACTTGAACACACTTATGCAAGACTTTCAGGTGTATAGAAACAAACAACATCGGTGTTCTGTCTCCTAATGGAACGGCTTATGCGGGACCAGCGGTCAATTGTAACGCAGATGGACATAAATATTTATCGATTGGTTCCGCGGAAGGTGAAACAATTATGGTCGATGATTTTGTCGCATTTTGCGGCTCATTTTAAAAATGTCAAAACTAAGTAGTTCTTTTGTTTTTGTGAAAAATACACAAGTACATCAACACTTACACACTTACACTAACATTTTTGTAAGAAGACGGCGCTGCATCCAACCATAAGCAGGGTGCGTGACCAGTATACCGTTATTGTAAAAATCCTTATTTTTGTTATTAGTATTATTCAAATTTAATTCAGCTATCAATATTACACCAATATTAATAAGTTAAGTGACCAGGACGCCGATCCTTTATACTTTTAAATTTAGAATTAAATTTATATTGTTTGCATCTTTCTTGACAATATGGAAATTGTTCAAATAAATGAATTGAAAGAAATTTTGTTCGAACAATAAGTAGTGTCACGTGTACTTGTTGCTTGCTTCGTCCTGCCTATAATGGGGTCTATATGTATGGCAAAAATTGCCGATTTTTGCTTCCAAGTATGGGGAAATTTACCGTAGATCGGAACCGCACGAGAATATCTACAGACCGCCAAAAAAAGGTTTCTTGGCAGGTAGCCATCTAGACTGTTTTTTAAAAGCACTTGCACTGTGCATTCTCGCCTCGTTTTTGCTTATAGCATGCCGCATCTTCTATAATGCGGATTACTTTCAAATGTTTATCCAAAATCGTACAGAGATATATGGAAGCAAAACACACGGTTTTTCCCATACATTGAAAACTCCCAATTCTGCGATGGAAAAGCGTGCGATTTTTATGCAATTGGTGAAATTGACAAGTACAAAATACAAAAAGTAAAAAAAGGGAAACATTAGCTCACTACCGTATTTACCCGGACGGTATGTTGCCGGGAACTTTTTCCACTATTTTTACAGTACATTCTTGATTTGTGTGTGATAAACAACTAGGAACTGAAAACCTCTGAACAATTACATTTGCAAAGATTTTTGCATGGATATTTCAAAGGAGTTTTATATTATTTGTGAGGAACACAGTAAAACCTGTCACAATTGTACGGAATCGTACTAAACTCACATCGCAAAAAAATTGGCTGTATTGTACGAACTATTTTATGGACTGATGTTGTATGTATAGAAGAAAGAAGAAGCCACGTAGTTGTTTGCCTAGCTCGTTACTCCACATACTGATGTTTTTATTGAAGAATCGTTGTCTTATTCCGTCCACCTTATTTTTTATGACTATGAGAATATCGCTAGATAAGTAATAATATACATATACTAGCATGTCGTAGTTCCTGACTTTGCACTCGAAAACTTTATACTCGTTGTCTGGTAAGGCGCGCGGTTTCCAACTTATACCGTACACAAAGGGAAAGAAGTTTAGTATTTAGAATTCTACTGCTGGCAATAATATACTCGTCTCAATGATATTAGTGCCTCGTCGTGTTGGCTGTCGGCAGCAAGAGAGGGGTCCCGCAAGGGTGATTAATTGAACTCGTAGAGTCCAACCGATGGAAACAACAGTAAAGTCCGAAATCTATTTATTGGCTCAAGGATGTAAGGCAATGTGTTGTTGAACGGTAGTTGTTGAGTCCGTCGGGGATGGGGGGCTCCGGGCCTCTCTGCCAACACCCAAACGTCGGGAAGTTTCTTCTTCTCTTCGACGTTGGCCACTCGTACCAGCACGTCCTTGGTCACACTAACCACTGCCTATCCACAGGCGAAGGGAACAGTTTTGCTCGGCTCTGTCAACCGGGATCAGACTTGAGGTGCTGTCAGACCGAGGCAGTTTATAGGGATTCTGCCAACTTGTGCGAGTATTTTAGAGAGGACGCCCGCCTCTGTGTAGCCTCTGTAGACGAATTCGGGTAAAATACCTTAGACTAGCTTTCGCTTCGTCTCCAGTTGTTACCATACTCTCCATTCTTAGCTGAGAGTATTTATACTTAAGTTAGCACTCTAATAAAGTCGTTATTTCCTGTTACTTGCGTAACCAACGTCATATTAGACACTAGCAATAAGGTATGTTTTGGAATACGTTTCTCCTGTAATTCTATATGTTTCAATAGTTGCAACGTATAGTTGCAACACTCCCAAACGAGAAGATTTCTATCTTATATTGTATTTCTCTGAAGATAGGTGACTCCCAAACGAGAGTCTTTTTGATGAGTGAAGCGTTACTAAAGATCATTTTCCGTCAGCATTGAAGTACTACATGCAAACATAGTTTTGTACTATAATCATTTTTTTTTATTTATTTTCTGTGTGCTTAGCACAGTCTCCCGACGGAGAGTTTTTAACCGCATTTTTTTTTATAGAATACGTTGCATTTTTCTACTCTGTGTACGTTCCACGAAACCTTGTTCGTCTCTTGTTTTCGTCTTTCGGTTGCTCATCATATTGTAATTCTGTAGGAATAAGGTGACATGTGGATCTATGCAAATTTTTCCTATTTCCTGTGCGGACTACGCATTGTCTGCATTTCTTATCAGCGTCTATAATAGCTTCTTCAACTATTCCTAACTTCCACTCATGTCTGGGTGTCGCTTGATCTTTAATGATCACAACATCTCCTTTGCGTGGTTGTGGTGGGTTCGACTTCGAATACGGCTGAAAGGAATTAGTGTGCCTTTCTTGGAGTTCTTTCAGATATTCATTCTGCCATTGATCCCATACTTCTTTTAGTGCTTTGTCGAACTCCTTAAAGTGTTTAACTGCTTCTTCCGCAGTTTTAATTGTCTGGTCTTTATACGTTCTATCGTTGAACAAATCTTTGTCAACATTAACTTGAGTAATTAGTTGTTGTCCTGGAGTTATGAAGTCTATTGGTCTAAGTATCTTAGCTTCTGGATCAGAGGAAATGTAGGTTAGTGGTCTAGAGTTCACAATAGCTTCGACTTCTGCTATTGTCGTATTGAACTGTTCTATATCCGTAAACGGGTTGTTCTCAATTTTGTATAACGCTTTCTTAGTCAGACCAACCATTTTTTCATAAACGCCTCCTTTCCACGGTGATAGTGGAGTAATAAACTTCCATTCTATACCTTTTGCCTGAAGTTTCTGATTCATCATTATAAGTTCGTCTTTATTTTCGGGATGGAACATTTTAGCTGCCAACCCGAAAGAAGTGCCATTGTCAGAGACTATGCTCTTAGGATTTCCTCTTCTTGCGGCAAACCTTTTTAATGCATGGATGAAGTGTATTCCAGATAGACTCGTTACTATCTCTAGATGGATGATTCTGGTAGATAGGCAGGTGAAGAGCACAATCCACCGTTTTTGTGTTTCTACTGTTCCTTCTGAATTTTTAATATGTAAGTGTAATGGTCCCATATAATCCACTCCTGTGTGAGCGAAGGGATTGGACATTTGTACCCTTTCTTTTTGTAGTTGAGGCATGTGTGGGTATTGGTAACTGTTTCCTGTCAATCTCTTACACCTTATGCATTTTCGTAATAGATTTTTAACCTTTTGTCTGTTTTTGGGAAACCAAAATAACTGCCTTATACTGCTCAGGGTCATAGTCATGCTTCCATGGCCTGTAGCATGGTGATGATGTTTTGTCAGCAATACGTGCAGATTGTCCTTTGGAATAATTATAATGGGGTTTTTGGAATTTTCTTCTAGGGTGGAATTATTTATTCTACCCGTAAGTCTCCATATCCCGTTAGCGTCTTTACCAATTACGTGATTTTTGGCAATTTTATCAATATCTTTCTGATACTTGGCTTGATGGTCTGCAATAATTAGTTTAGTTGCTACTATGTGATCAGTTGTGCTAATTATATTATTTGTGGATATTTCCTTAAGGTGTTCGGATGAATTTGGTTTCAACTTTACTTTGTTCATCCATTTTCTACATATCTTCAGCGCTCTCGATGTTGAATTTAAGAGTCTTAGCCATGAGCTTTGGTTTTCTATGTTTACTACACTGGCATCATCAATTTCACTGATTTCTTGATTGTTGACTGAATTGACGACAAAATGGTCTATTGGTATTATCCATTTATTTCGTGACTGTTCAGGCCATTGTTCTGTTGGCATATGAATGAAGCTTGGGCCTGTGAACCAAGTTGATGATTCTAATGTTGAACTGTCAACTACTCCTTTTGTACCGAGATCAGCAGGATTGAGATCTGTTGGCACATAATGTATAGTGCGTTGAATTTTAGAACCGACTTGATCAATATTTGATCTTATTTCTTTTACTCGGTTTCTTGTAAAGGTGTCTAGTGATTGGACGTTTTTATGAATTGCCCACGACAGAGCGCAAGTAGAATCACTAAATATGATCACTTCTTTAAAGTTAATATCCGATTCCTTTAGAATGGTCAGTGCCAACTTGCTGGTTGCTAGTAGCGCCATTAATTCTCCTCGTGGGATAGTCATTTTTGACATAACTGGATATAATTTACATTTACTGATTAATAAGGTTTTATCATTTTGTCCTGTTTCTTTCGATAGAACGTACGCACAAGCTGCATACCCTTTTTCTGACGCATCACCAAATATTACAAGTTTATTACCGTGTGGTAGATTTTTAAGATGTCTCGGTATTTTAATCGTAGTGGGAATTATCTTATCACAGATTCTCTGGTAGGTTTTTATGTCTTTTTCGTCCAATTTCTGATCCCAATTCGTAATTTTTAATGCATAGGTATTGTTTGAACACCTTTGCTTCTATTAGAAGTGGTGACCCAATTCCTAATGGATCAAAGTTCTTAGCGACATTTTTCCAGACTTTTCTTTTAGTATCTACACCTTCTTGTGATATTTTTATTGAAATTTCATAAGTATCTTTATGGGTATCCCATGACATTCCAAGGACTTTTTGCTTTATATCGTTAGCTCGATCTTCATCTTTAATTTGTTTATTTGTCGTGGAATCACTACTTCTATATTCTCGTAAATTCATCCCCATGTTCTTGAAGATATTCTTGGTTGTTTTATAGATCTCGATTGCTTCGTCTGTTGAATTTGCTCCTAATATTAGATTATCAACATATATATTTCTTAATATCTGGGTTGCCCAAGGATGTTTGTTTACCACTGTAAGGAAATATTGTATCGTCATATTTAGTAGATAAGGACTAGCATTTATCCCAAATGGTACTCTGCAGAATCGATAGGTTACAACATTTTCAGAAGTAGTTGGCTTGTGAATATCTCTGACCCAGTAGAATCTGGTTACATCTCTGTGTGATTCTTGTAAATAGACTTGATGAAATGCTTTTTCTATGTCACTTATTATCATAAGAGGCTTATTTCTTGTTCTCAATAATAATTCAACAATGTTCGGTAATAACGATGGTCCAGTGTGTATGCAGTCGTTCAGTGATAGTTCTCCTTTGTAATGACTGCTTGCATCATACACAATTCTGACTTTGGTCGTCTTACTGTCTTTGACAACACAACTATGGGGTATGTAGTAGACTGGCCCTTGTGGTAAATAGGGCGCTTCTTCTATTATACCAGTGTCTTTCTGCGTTTTTATTATCTTGTCGTACTCCTCTAATCGTTCTTTACTTGTTTCGTGTAGTCGTTTCAATTGTGACATGAGTCGTTTATATGCAAGTCTTTTATTATCAGATAATTTACTTTCTTTTCCGTTGAATGGGAATTTAACATATGCCTTGTTTTCAATTATCCGCGTAGATTCTTCAAATTGTCTCATCACTTCTTGGTTGATTTCTGATTCAGCTTCTTTGTCTGGATTATCTGCAATACCAATTTGATCTAAATCCCACATTGTTTTCAAATCAGGGTTCAGATGTTCAATCATTTCACACTTATTTACGTCGGAAATTATAGGTTTTATACTGTCGTCGGGTGTTTTTTGGATACCACTAATACAGATTCCGAAAACAGTTTCTAATGCTATCATACCTGAAGGTAGTCTTTTGATTGTTGGGTTTTTACCCAAAAGTTCGCCAAGATGATCTTGTCCAATTAGAATGTCTATATTGTGAATCGTATCTTCATGAATGTTTTCTGGAATAGATAATTCATCCAGTTTTAAACATTGTTGGTCTTTATTCGATAATTGGTTACAATAAAACTTCATTTGCATATCGTCTATAATTCTAATTTTCATAGTAACCGATTTGTTATGTTTTGTTATTAGTGTTATCTTTGATAACGTGACTTGTTTATTCTGTGGTTTTCTTCCAAAAGTAGCTATGGAAGTATTTGAAATGGAACCTTTTGGAAGGTTTATATTTTCTGCTGATTTTTTATTCATAAATGAATGTGACGCGCCTGTGTCAATAAATATAGTAAGTGGTTTTCCTGTTGTTTTTTCAATCGCTCTGCATATTAACATTTGTGTTTCAATAATTTGGCAAACCATTGCCTTCTTTTTATTCCTTACCGGAAAAAATGATTCGAAGATTCTGTTGTGGATTCCTCTTCATCTGACTGATCGTTTTCGCTGTTCTGAGTTTCTTGCTCTGCAAGTAGATTGACATTATGTGTAGGCCTTCTAGAATAATTATTTTTCCAGGGTGGCGGACCACCTTCCCTCTGACTTTCTCGTGAGAAAGTCTTTTGTGAACGCCATTCTTTTTTATTTTGATTAACTTGTGTATTAGGCATGGGGCTCTTTGCATAGTGTTTCTTTGCATCTCTATCTGGCACCGGAGACTTCTGCCATTTTACTTGCTTATGTTCCGTCGTCTGATTTGGATGGTAAGTGACGTTTGGTACATATTGCCTTTCTCTTGAGTTCTCACGAGAAGAGTGTTCTCTGCGCCATCTCTGATCTTGGTCATTTTGTCTGAAATTGTTTTGATGGAATTGTCTTTCGCGAGACGACCATCTTCCTTGGTAGTTTGGTCTATGAAATTTGTGGTTACCGTGAAACTTCTGTTTGTAAGTTGCTTCTTGACGTTCTGCAATACATATTTTTTCATTATGTTCCTTAGAACATAGTTTACAATTTCCGTCTGCGCATTCTCGTGTTTGATGATCGTTTTCGAAGCACTTCTTGCACAATTGATCCCTGTGTATCCACTGGTTAAGTAGATGTTTGCTGATTTCTTTCTTACAATGTATCGTTCTGTGACCCGCTAGTTTGCATATTAAGCATGGTTTAAATGCGGCAATTTCAGTATAATAGTGATTTTTGGCCCTGTCATTGTCCGCTTTTGTCGTGATTTTATTGAATATACTTTTCAGTAACTCTTCTATTTTGTATTCCATACCTCTTTGGCGTTCTTCCTGATTGATCTGATTGACAATTTCCCATGGAAATCTTCTTTTTATTTCCTGTCTGAACATCATATTATCAAGATTCTCGTACTTGCTTAGTCTTAGGAAGATCGCTTTCAGGTTGAAGAACGTACTCTGAAGTCTGTGTGTTGATAAATCAGATTGAGGAATAGATGCGATTTGACTGTACAATGCTCTCTTTTTGGTAATTTCATCACCAAATTGTTCTTTGATGAGCTTTACTGCATCCTGATAACACTCTCCAGTTACTGGAAATTGTTTGATACATTCAGCCGCTTGGCCAATGCACAGTTTTTTTAGTGTAACGAATTTTTGTATATCTGGACACGGTTGTGAGTTAATCATTGCCTCAAATTGTTCCCAGAACCCATCGAAAGATTCAGGGCTACCGTCAAACTGTGGAATTTCGATTTGTACTAATGATTTATCAAGTTTCCATTCGCACGTTGTCTGTGTTTGGATTCTCGGAGTTTTGATCGGTGCTAATGGGTATGGGGTGGATGCCAATTGCGGTGCCCAATTGCTGCCTGTAGGTGTAAGCTGAATGGATTGTGGATGATTCGGATAAGGAGTTTGGTTTAACATTCTATCAGCATATTCTCGTGGTTGATTTCTTACAATTCTCTCCCTTCTGAGGGGTGTGTGGTGTTGTACTGTATTAGTGCCATTTGGCGTATCTCTGGAGCGTTCGGTAGGTAAATCACTGAGCTCGTATGCAATTGTACACGACAAAAGTTCTCTAACGATCACCTTGAAAGCTGAAACGCACTTTGTTACTTTGATGATAAGATCTACACCATTTGAACGTAAAAAATAATCCCAATACTGCACATTGTTATTTTGTGCAATTTCATCAACATTGGTGAGTTTTTCCTGTATTTTTTCCAATGTCTTTATCTCGTCTTTTAGTTTTTTATGAACACTCTTCCTTGTTCTTTCACTTAAATTACTCACTTGTAAATTTTCATATACGTCCAATTGGTATTCGGACTCTTCCAACTGCTCGCTAACCTTCTTAATTGTTTTGTCACAGCCTTTTTTGAACGTTTCGAATCTTTCTCTACTTTCAGAAGTACTCCTGGTCCTTTGCGAGGATCTATTTTTCCGCGACTCTCTCTTTCTGTAACGACTGGACTGGGAATTTTCATCAGAACTCTGCCCATTTTCTTTGTCTAAGCTTATGTCATAGGCTGTTTTATTTTTCGAACAGCGTCTCGTCGTTCTATCTCTTTCATCTGATTGTCTAGGAACTTCGATTAGTATTTCAGTAGTAGCGTCCTTCTCTTTCGTTCGTTTCTCTGCCTTACACGCTTTCACTTTAGTCTTGCTCACTTTCACTTTATCTCGAGAAAGAAATGAAATGAGATTATTTTCAGAAGATGAGGATGAGGATAAGAATTGATAAGGATTGAGATGAATTTGTGGGAGTGGGACTCCCGTGTGACCTCCTGTTAGGTCACTCTGGCTATGACCACCTGTTAGGTCATTCTGGTATGCGACCACCTGATAGGTCGCTCTGGTACCAGCTATCATTGGTGAACTACCACTGATAGCTGGGGAATAAATAGGGTTCGGGTTACGTGCGAACTAGGTTCAACGGTGGAAACAACGATGCCAGAATCTATTTATTGGCTCAAGAATGTAAGGCAAGGAAACAGGGAAAGCTTGACGTCTTCTTGGTCTTCTGAGTCCGAAGGGATGGGGGGCTCACAGGCCTCTCTGCCAACTCCAAGTGACGGGGTTTCGTTCCTCTGCGTCACTGGCCACTCCGCCACGCGTCCATACACCAACCACTGTCCATGGGCCAGACAGTTTGGAGCGGATCTGTTAACCGCGATCAGACTTATGGGCTCTGTCAGACCCTAGGCAGTTTATAGGAACTCTGCCAACTTGTGCGAGTATTTTAGAGAGGACGCCCGCCTCTTGGTAGAGCTCTGTCACCAGTGCTTCCACAATCTCTAGTCTTAGTCAACAGTATTTATACATTAGTTAATAGGCAAATACAGTACGTAATTACTCTTATTGCATAAACATCGTCAATACTAGACATAAGATATAACTATGTTTTAGGGTACGTTTCTTAGATAAATCTCTATTCTATAGTTGCAACGTAGAGTTGCAACACTCCCAAACGAGAAGATTCCAACTTATATGGTGGTTCTCTGAAGACAATCTTTATCCTTATTAACTCACAAAGAATATTTATAACTATAATTCTCTGATACGCTGTCTCCCAAACGAGAGTGTCTTTAACTGATTATTTGCAGCGTACTCAAGAGTATCGTATATGTACTACCAATCAAGCGCTTCGTTGATCGTATGCAAATCACATGCTCATTTTCTTGCTTTTCAAATGTGCGCAGCACATCCTCCCAAGCAAGAATTTTTTTAAATAGATGATTCTGCCATATTCGGATTATGAACTAATTACGTAAACTGCGCTTTGTCATTCTATAAACATATCCGTCTTTCACACTATCCATTACCTTGACAGTACTCGCACTCACGTTCACAATTTCGCCTTTCATACTGAGGAATGATATGAGATAGAATGAAGATGAGAGATAAAGTTGAGATGAGAATGATTTGATTGTGGGAGTAGGACTCCCGTGTGACCACCTGTTAGGTCACTCTGGCCATGACCACCTGAGAGGTCATACTGGTTTGTGACCACCTGTTAGGTCACCCTGGTTTGCAACCGCCTTCTCGGTCGCTATGGAATAACTAGGTTCTGGAGCCGCGGTCGCCATGCTTGAACTAGGTTCAACGGTGGAAACAACGATGCCAGAATCTATTTATTGGCTCAAGAATGTAAGGCAAGGAAACAGGGAAAGCTTGACGTCTTCTTGGTCTTCTGAGTCCGAAGGGATGGGGGGGCTCACAGGCCTCTCTGCCAACTCCAAGTGACGGGGTTTCGTTCCTCTGCGTCACTGGCCACTCCGCCACGCGTCCATACACCAACCACTGTCCATGGGCCAGACAGTTTGGAGCGGATCTGTTAACCGCGATCAGACTTATGGGCTCTGTCAGACCCTAGGCAGTTTATAGGAACTCTGCCAACTTGTGCGAGTATTTTAGAGAGGACGCCCGCCTCTTGGTAGAGCTCTGTCACCAGTGCTTCCACAATCTCTAGTCTTAGTCAACAGTATTTATACATTAGTTAATAGGCAAATACAGTACGTAATTACTCTTATTGCATAAACATCGTCAATACTAGACATAAGATATAACTATGTTTTAGGGTACGTTTCTTAGATAAATCTCTATATTTCTATAGTTGCAACGTAGAGTTGCAACAGTGATGAAGATTTTTTTGGGGTGGACCTGACTGGGCCTTTAAATCGAAATACCGGCCGGTTTTTGAAACGCGTCGAGTACCCTTGTTTTCCTATGCTTCATATGTAAATGAGTATAAATTTTAATAAAAAAAATAGACCCCAATTAGACCCCACTTAGGATAACTGCATAAGAATGGTGATATTTGAGATACATGGTTGAAATAAATGTTTGTATCCTAACAAATTACGACCGTGCAAGTCGCCCATGAAGGCACCAAGTGTGTTCAATGCAAGTATTCAAAGAGAAAGGTTCTAATTTCCAGAAACTTTGCGGCAAGACCACTTTATACATATAGTTTTTACACGTTTAGGGCCAGGGTAAATCGCCCGCGAGTATATTCAGTCACTAACTCAATTTCTCAGAGTTGTATTTTTTCTGGCTGAGAAGGTCGCGTTTAAAACTCAAATGATGACCTATGATGCTATCGGGGTTCCTGCATATGTATACTTTCCACCGTATTTTATTTCTTCCTCTCTACCGTACCTATGTGAAGTGCACTATATACTTTGTAATACCGTATCATAAAATGGTCATAACTGTAGCATGTCACATGCAAACGACATTGCACACTCTTTTTTTGAATATTAAAACGAGTAATATTTGCAAAATGTATCAGAAATGACCATAAAAAGGTCATTTGAACATTTTTCTCTCACATAGAGTAAAAACGTGGCTTTTTTATACTTACTATTGAACCGTCATATTAAGAAAACGACGAAGCGGAGGAAACTATCTTTCTTCTGAAGCAGACCATTTATTTGGAACATTAACTACTCTTATTTGGATTAGTTTTAGAGTGATTGACTATGCTCATCTCAATGATAATTGTGCTCGGTGTGCTCGCTGTCAACTCTGACGCACGTTGCGCCAAGCCTACTCCTCAAGGTTGGTTTCTTTTGCTCATTAGGCTATTCCATATAAAGCCACTTTCGAATTGACGGCATTCAACGCAAAACTTTGGCTCGTGCGCGGCCTATAAAAACAGGCGAGCCAAGGTGGGGCGGTCCACCTAGCACGGGCCTGAGATAGTCCTGAGGACGGCGATCTTCAACTAACGTGTGTATTTTTGTTCGCATGCACCTGGCCTACACTGGATCCGCATCAGGCGCACCAGCCGCCCACCTTTCCTGTGTCCCTCGACTCACTTTCCCTTTCGGGGCGAAAGTGTGCGTGTAGGCGGCCCACCTTTTTCGGGACCAGTTTAGGCCGCGCACCGGCCAAGTTTCCTCCCAATTAGTGATTTAGTTCAAAGCCGAGAAAAATAATGTCTGCGTATGCCAAACGCAAAACGTTCCGCACGTAAAAAACGTGTGTAAGTGTACGACTGTATTTGTATATATCGTATGTAATTGTAATGGGAGCCTGTCACACATTTTACTACTAAAACACATGTCAAATGCATATCAAATATCAAATGCAGAATGTCAAATCTCATTGCCAAATATATCGGCTTTTATTTTCATCCTCGGATGCACAACTTTTGGTGTATTTAATAAATAAATAAATAAATAAATAAATGTAAGTCATCTGCGCTCCAGCACCGCACGTTTTAGAATCCTTGGCATAAACAACTTTCTATTGCAGTTTGCAATCGGGGATGTGAATTACCACCGATACCGTTCGTTCCTGAGGATTGCCCTTATAATACATGTGTGGCCGCAACAGAAGACATACTTTTAACAATTGTTAAAGACTGTGAAGGAGTTTTCGCGTACGTTTGGTAAAATATGAAGGCTATGAGTTTCATTTCATTCATAACAACAGTGCTGTGGAAAACTCCAGCTAGGGATTTTTAATAAATCTAGATTATCAATAATTTTTGGTTTGCAAGATAACGCAGTTATTGTACATCGAGTTTGCTAGAAGGAAAAAGGCTTAGCTTCGTTAAATTTATCATCTTAAAGCGAATATGTAGGCACTCAAAATGAGCAAAAAAAAGTTATTTAATCGCAAATTTTTTCAGTTGCGACTTCGGTTGGCACTTTGGGGTAATGGCACCCAATGGCTCTTCATATACCGGACATTTAGTAGAATGTAATCAAGACGGGCACAAATATCTGTTCAAAGATGTCAAGGACCGTAATCTTACTGGATTGAACACATTCATTGCCGACGATTTTTCTGCATTCTGCGGCTATAACTAAGGAGAGTGGAGTAGTTCCGCCATGTCTTCTGGCAACCTTTTATTTTATACCAGTTCAATAAATAATATTATTAAGTAGAATAGTCTCGTGTACAGTGAGGCTTGAATGCAAATTTTGCCGGCAAACATGTTGTGGAGTTTAATACAATATCTACAGACTATTTTACAACAAGGTACACGAAGTTTAAGCGTGGGTTTTCGTGATGGATGCGCAGGGATATGTATCAGAGTGCGCAGGGTTGTGTCCGATTTTTCGGTGTATATGTAAGTCACCCAAACTAATCGATCCAAATGCAGCACTACCATGATAGACCAACATTTTCATACAGGAATATCTGTGCTTCGGTTCTTTTTTTTCCTGATTAGCATGCTACTTTGTGTTGGGAGCGAAAAAAACCCGCAGTCATTCTTGCTGCAAATTATCGCGCACAGTGGTGTCTTGGGATGGGAAACCCTTCACATTTTAACAGACTTACAATTCCCAAAACAACCGGATCTGAACCAGAAAAAGAATTCTCTTCAATTTTTTCTCGCGTGTCAATCGACCTCAGGGGCGCAGGGTTCAGTTTCTGTATTGATTTTGAGGAAGTGCTCGGAACTCGTTCACGCTGCACAAGAAGACGAACTCAGCGCCAAACTGGGACATAATTATGTAGAATAGGGAAGATAAACCAGAAATTGCCGATAACCGTATAGCATATTCGCATATTGCGTCTTGCGCGATTAAGTTATCTGCCTCTTCATGGGGCCTCGATGTATGGCAAAAACAGCGCATTTTGCTTCCAAGTATCAAATGTGCATTTCGTGTATGATTTTGCATACACCTTTGAAAGTTAGAAAATGCACCACTGATAATACTATACGAGGCGAAAATGCACAGTTTATGCACGCTCGAAAAATAGTCCTGTGGCTACCTGCCCCGGTACCATTTTTGGCGGTCTGTAGGTGTTCTCGTGTAGTGATAATTTACTGTAATTTTTGCCATACTTGGAAGCAAAAATCGGCATTTTTTGCCATACATCGAGACCCCATCAAGAAACGGCAGATTACGTTCTTTACGTTGTTATGTGCAACTGGTTATGGACTTGAATTGAATAAAATGTTATTTGTTTCACGCATTAGTTTCGGCTGACTACATGTTGAAAACTCTTTATTTTTTTCTTCAACAATAGATACTTCGAGAGCAATGTGCAACATTTCGAATTAACACAGTTTGTTCGAACTGCAACTGTATTAAAGTAGACAATAATCATACATGATAACAGATATCACATTCGTAGTCAAATTCGGTAGGATTCATTCTCACAAGATCGGTGCCCCAAAATACTCACATATAATTTTCAAATATGCACTAAAGAAAAAAGATCATTTTCACGAAAACAAAAACAAAAACTGTTTTCAGTATTTGCGATCGAGTACATCCTGAAAACCGCCGCGCGTGAAACTCAAAAACACCAGAGTTTATTGTGTACCAAAAAGAAAGTACGTCGGATGAAAGCACATACGTCACGTCACGTCCACGTCACACCACGTCACAGCACATCACAGCACAATTCGTTACGCAAAAGACGAACTTTCTTCATTTAATTTCTCCGAATTTTTGCTACATTATACTTCCATAGTACATGCAGATATTACTTCCATAGAACATGCCAACCAAGTGCGAAAAACAAACAAACGATGTGCTCGATTTGATTTTTCCTGTACTTTAGTGTTACGACAACTCGCTTGGGTCTGCTTTACATCGCTGCGGTTTTCGTGACTTGCAATACAAGGGCTACGCGTTTTATAAGCTATGGAATCTTCCGTGAATTTGACCCTTCGTTCTTTACACTACCACAATTCATTGGATAAGCACATTATGTTTTTCAAATTAAAGCGGTATAACAACCATTTTGAAACGTCTTTTTTGCTAGATTCATTCCATGCTTTATATGCAAATAAGCATGATTAAGAATAAAAATATTGGCACAAGAAATCGTCTCAACTACGAGCACACTTATTGTTGAAGAAACACATTTGAAATGCGGCTTTACGCATCATAAGTTTCAAAAGCCGGCCGTTAATACGGCTTTATCCTTATAGTTAGTCGTCTTTGGCTATCAGCCTCCACAGGTACATCTTGGCCTTGCCGCGCCAATTGTTATCGAAGTTGCCTTCGAATTCTCCGCGGCCAGGTTCTCATGTGGCGGTCACGACGTTGGATTGCGGCGTTTCCACGGACCTATTTAGGAATATTCATCTTCACTTGTTGTAATGTACAAATATAATAAACTGCATAAGGAGTAAACAAAGGTGTCAGTAAACAATGCATCAAATATAAGTGTGTCTTCGGTGATGCTTCGTGTGGTTTCGTCACAATGAACTACAGACAAATTGATACACCAGTGTTGTTGCGATGCAAATACACAGTCATAATGCAAGCTGGAAGCTGGTAAAATACGTGCAAATATCATGCCTCTTGCCTTAGGTAAGAAAATAGTAGTGGAATTGCTGAGCTTTCACAAATATTAATAAACATACAGCGTCCCATTCTCCATCCACGATGCCTTGGTAGTAGGCGGCCTTTTTGACGAATTCGTCGTACGGTCCCAAGTTGACGCGGGACCTTGGTGCTGGGCCGATGAAACTGAAATTTGGATGAGCTCTAGGTATATCGAAGGTAAAAATATAGGAAGTCCGGTCATAAATAGGCATACACCCAGTTGTAGCCAAGCCGATATTAGCTGGATATTTTTTTACAATGCGGAAGCGGAATTAACAAATCGTTTTTGAATGTTAGCAGATTCGTAGTGTCGACTGTCGACGTTTATGAAACTATCGTTTTTGAAGCTGTACCGGACTCAGCCGGCAGGATACGAATCAGCTAAGTACCTTAGATCTTCCTTAGAGATCCATCTTCAGCTTATAAACTGTTGATCTATACGATTTGTAAATGAATGGGTCTAAATAAGTAAATAAATGTTTTAACACTGCTCACCCAGGCATCAGATCGTCCTGGAAATGGTTGTCGATTGGTCGATTACGAGGGTTTGCGAGGCGTTCACCATCGGGGCAGAACTTCGGTCGCACGTTCTGAACTTGTATGGACGTATACAAAGAAAAATATTTATCGAAAGCTTTGAATGTAACCCTCCCAATGCCAAGTATGGTTTATATATTAACGAAAGCTTTCAATGTAACCCTCCTGCCAAGTCTGGTTTATACCATTAACGTACATGAATGTAGATTATTTTATATACATTTTCACATACATAACCATCATCAGTTCTGAATATGCTTCAAACAAACATACGAAGATTTCACGTGCGTGCTCTTCGAAGGGAAGTGCCGATGTATTGCGAGAAGCAAACGTCGTCCTCGTAGACCTAAAGTGTGAAATTCGCGTGTTTACTGTTTTCAATCACCATCAAAGAATGAAACATATGCACGGCTACCTTACAAAATCATTGGTCCCTGGAAATGCACTTCATCTAATCATGGATATTACTTTGGTCCTTTCATAAACCATAAGATAGTTATGATGCGCTTTATTTTAATGTTTCTAATAATTCTTCTTCTTATTGACACATGGTGCCATTTTAGCTTGAAACTAATATGCATATTTGATTAACTAGGTGTCTCAAATACCTTGTCGAACTTCTCGTTTTCGATCTCCATGGCCTTCTTTCAGCTTTGCGTCCCAGTCTTCGAACTAAACGTGTTTATTTCAAAGCCCGATACCTACAACCAACATAAAATAACCCTTTCAAACGTAGTAAGTTTTAAACAACTTATGTTCAGATCGCAACATACATAAACATAAAATTGGCCAGCAAATTGACAATAGCCGGTAAAAAGTGTCCCGCTTTACTACCTGTTCCTCAATGACGATGTCGGCGCCTTTGAGGAATGTCTGTTCTTGCGGGTGCATGTTCGCGTCGGCGGTCTCGAAGTCGAGCGTGTCCAGTTTGTTGGGGAACTGCCATTTCATGAAGTCAAGCACTTGCTTGAATTCCCTCTGCAAAACGAACACTTGATGTGTGAACCATAAGCTATCTAATTATGAGGACGTCAGTGGGTGGTGCATTGGCTAAGCTATCGTCTTTGACCCGTGGAACCCGGGTTCGAGTCCCGCATATGTGATTTAATTATAACACACCACGTCCGGGTTTTCCGGCAGTTGTCTCGGTCGAACGGGCATGAAGAGTCCTTGGCGGGCAGCGTTCACAACGCGGTTGATCAGTCGGTCGAACTTCATCAGGAAGAGACGGTCAGGGGGTCCTTCGGGCATCTGAAGGGAGAAAGATTTCTATATGCAATACAATACATTATATGTGTTTTTTTTCTGCATAACATTAAGGCAGTGGTTTGTTTGAGAAAGAAAACGAGGATCGGGATATGTATCTGTCTATCGCTCAATCTAATGAGCCCAAATACATTCATTCATAAACAAAAAAAATCCGAGTAGACTCTCGTGAAGGCGCAAGTCAATTGAAGAAAAATGAGCAACGACACTACGAGCGGCAACTGTACATGAACTTTTTATAATTCAGGCCATATAAGATGAGCATCGCAAAAATAACGGGCGTAGGAGACAATTCTGGTCCAACTTGCTTGATTGGTTCATAAGAGCAAGAGCTGGCATGCTTCTTGCCCAGGTCAAGGCAAATTAACAAAATCCATACGATGAACACTCGGTCCTGGTGAGGGTTGCGGACATTGATGTGGTCCCTGTCCGGGACTGTATGACACCAATGGTTGTACAACCGGATCTCCATCTCGTGCTCCGCTCCGTGCTTCTTCAACAAGCCCCTTCTCATCTCCTCCATGAGAACTCGCTAAATTCAACGTTATTGTAAAGTACTCGATAGATTTCTTTCCCATCTATTTTAAAGCGGAACGTTCAATGATGGTTAGATCAAACACAGATTATACATTACAGACGAGTGGGAAATATGTTTGCTTTTTCAGAAATTCATGTCCAATAAAAGCGTAAGAAGGAATAATCCTTACGGCGATCGAGTCCTTTACAGTGTACGCTCTCATGCGGTACTCCAGGTACATTCGCGTCCATCTTCTTTCGAAGACCTTCTTCTTGTAGTCGGGTATGTAGCTAAAGATTTTGTTTACGTGATATAAATAACGAAATACCACTATCTACTGTGAAAAAAATGGTGCTCATTACACTTACTGACGCGTGTCCTTCACTAAATTTGTGCCAGACAAAAGAAAATTCCCACCAATCAAGGGTCATGTCCATTTCCAGTGAGACAGTTTCGCACTGCTCGGGTCCATCTTCTGGTACGTGGTACAGAAGTCGTTGTGGGAGGTTCGGGTTCTGAAGGAAATCGATAAGTTTGCGGGTGTTCTTCGCCTGACTAGCACTGAGTTGTCTTTCTCTTGGTTCCGACAACGCTTGCGGCCCCATTGAGCCTTTACTGTATAATAAAAACATGCCCGTGTCTACGTAAAAATAGCAACCTTGTTCAAGAGCTCCTGGTTCTTCTTTCGGATCTCGTCCCGCTCCTTCTCCCTCTCCGCCTTCATGGCGTCCTTCTTTTCTTGCTGCTCGCTGGCGTAACGGCGTGGCCGGCACTTGGCGAGAACCTACAAGTATTTGCTTTTTTACAATAAGAGTGGTCTATTCGTTAGACAGCTTCAGCGTTACAAAATGATCAAGAGCGTCGAACTTGACAAGGTAACATTTTATATAAGACGTTGCAATTTCTAGTTAAAGCTATTTATTGTTCGTACCTCGTCGCGGTTCCTCCAGCTCTCCTCTTCATACTCGGGACTCATCCATTTGGGCAGATAGCACATCGCGAAGATGACGTACTGGGTGCGGACCTAAATATATATCCAGAGTTTTTGGTGTTGCCTACTTTATTTTGTCTCCAACACAGGCAACGTCTCAAGCGTAAATACTGCATAATTGAATGTGAAACGAACGAATCCGGTAGAGCAGTGCAGCGTCTGGAGCACGTTCAGCACCGAGTACACGGCGCTCACGACGAAGGTCATCCTTAAAGATTAATATTTTTACTTAAAAGTTGCGTGAAATCGAGCAGGACACGATTACAATAACGAGGGTTTTGTTATTACCCGTTGCTTCTCACGACCTATATTTGGTTCTAGACTTTACGATAATGAAAACAACTTGCATGTCGAAGTAGAAGCTCGGTTCATCCGTGCTTCGGACAAGGTAGTACCATTGGAAGAAGAGTACCATCGGCATCAGTGGAGCGTAGAATTTGTTCCGGATGACCTTAAAATTACTAGGCCTCAGTAGCTATATGGGTTAGACGACGCGCAACTACAGCTATCCGCAGTATCTTATAGTTCTAGCCGTGCCAGCTGTCTTTTTAACTCCTTAGATAAATTAACTCCGTAGATAAATTCGTTAGCAAGTCACATATTTGTAGTGCACACATACACTTACTTTTCTCCGTGCCCACACCTCTAAAAAATTAAACAACATCAACTAACCTTGGTCAGAATCCCCTTCTCACAAGGCCAGAGGTGCTCGAAGTAGGCTTTTACTTTGATGAGTCCGTGGGGGCGGGTCCTAGTTTTTAAGGCAATTAAATAAACTTAAATGTAAGTAGTAACGTTTCCTTGCTATTATTATTACAATTTGATAGCATTTTATTTTTTCTTGTTTATGTCAACAGTGCTTGCCTTCACGCGCAAGTAAATTTCAAAGTGACGATATGCATGTATTTGTTCAGTTTCTCGATGGCAATTCGTTTTGTTTTCCTTTCGTTTTCGGTTTTTTTCACCGGCCTACCGGAATCAGCATGTAAAGCGTTTATCTTTATCCAATGAAGGTACTTATCGCGACGGTTAGACGATTCACTTATTAACAATATCACAAATACCAAAGCTCACTTCATCACCAGGCATCCAGCTTCTCCGAAGGCTGACCCAAAGAAGCCAAGGGTTAGCATCATGCACGTGGTCAGGAGCCACAGTTCGTCCTTGGGTGACACGAATGAGGAGAGACAGGTCCAAGGGTGGACGAGCTGAGAACGTGTCATTTATGCTAACAAGATTTTTATCTAGTACAGCCTAAAAGCTGTAACTAAATATTTCCCAGCACTTGTTTCACTTGTTTCTAATATTTTCAGACAGTTGCAACTTGCAACCACAGGCCACATTCACCATTCCACTCAATTCCCCATGCGTAATTCCTCGTCTTTTTCTCTGCGCCTCATATTAGAGTGCTATTTTTATCAGGGAACATTTCTCCGAGGGCATCGGAGTAGTGAATATGGCATCAGAAAACCAAACATACGTTGGTCCAGTAGACAGCCGAGATCAGTCCGTAGAAGGCCACGAGGGCGAACATTGCGTAGTACACGCGGTACTAAATGTGATGGTAAGTTATTTTTCACATAGCATTCTTTATTTATACTTGCACGCGAAAATACTTGCACGCGAAAAAAAAACGGCCGCTCTTTCCATAATCATACTTGTCCAAGTGACGTACCCGGTACGAGAAGTACCACGTGTATTTTCCTTCGTAGTTGCCCCACCAGTTCCGGCTCAGGCCATCCATTACCGTATAGAAGTTTATGGCTTCATTGGCAGCCATGAAGAGGGCTGCAAAGTTGACTGTACGAAACTCCACTCCATAGTCCATATATTTCGTGCTGTGCGTGTTCCCAAATTCCTTTTCCTACAGAACACTCATAATTTGCTTTAAATTTCCCAGGTAAGCCGAATGGTAACTTCAATGTTAGCAAAAATTTTACCGTAGGTGTAGAGGTGGTTGATGATCATCCAGAAGAAGCGACAGCTGACACTGTCCACCTATACAATATACATTGTACTGGCTTTTATATTCTGACAGGGTATCTAATTCCAGAGCATATATGGTTATGAAGTGTTAAATTAAAATTAGTCAAATATTCACTCCGAGCAGCTGTGGGTTTTTCCAGAGTACGGCAACGAAGCCGGCGGCGCTCAGTGCCGCCTTTCGTAGGAAGCAGTAGGTTTCTTGGGGATCCTGCAATGCAAGTTTTGCTTTTTACAAATTGCGAGTATGGAATTTCATAAGTATGCTGGAAATTTCAATTGTAAATATTATACCATATAATTTTTCATTTCTGTGAATTTAGTTTACTGATAGGCTCCTCAGCCGTGAGGTTTGATTTTACTATGTACTGCCAGATTCCAAACAAAATGTATGACCTCGGGATCATCGATGAGGGTGAACTTTCCGCAGAGCTTGCCGATGAGGAGTAGGAGGTTGGTGGTGGTCATGGTGATCTGGCCCATCGTGCCCCAGGACACGTAGGCCACCTAAGAGATTTTCATGAGAAGGCAGAAATAGAGGGAGAGGGAGAGAGTACTGGGCAGGACCACATGTGTTCAGAACTATTGTTTTTTTTTTTTTTTTTTTTTTTTTTTTTTGTTTTTTTTTTTTTTTTTTTTTTTTTGTTGAATGGCACGGACAACAAAAATAAAGCCTACCGTGTTGTTCTTCCCGAAGAGGGTCATGGAAGTTTTATTGTATTGGCACTTATCGCCAAAGAAGGTGACTGGGCACACGCAGCTTTAATATATTAGCTTTACTAGAGGCAAAGCAACAAGGGCACCAGTAAGGCAAGCATCTGCACCGCCAAATATAAATGTGAGAAATCTTTATTTTAGCTTATGACAAATACATTAGGGAAACATATATAAGCCCAACGGTGACTGCGCACCGAAAGACCGCCGTGCTGTGCGAGTTAGAAATTACTTACTCATACATGTCGACGAGGCTTCGGCACTTTCCTGCGCCACATTCCGTGGTGACGTTTGCGCACATGTTGGGTGATTTCCAGCATTTGAACCTCTGTGATAACAAGTATATTACTATTATATTAACTTTATATTTTATTCTCGACGGCTCGACCTTAATTATGGATGCTTACTGGAAGTTCAGCCTACAGAAAATAAAAACTAACCGTCCATCCGGGCTTGCACACACATTGGAAGAGTCCATTTTCTTGGCGCACACATTTGTCGGTTCCCCATTTGTAGCATCTGCAATTCAAAAGGTTCGATACTGGATTTTCAAGTTCCTATATTCTCTGCTTGTTTATATCCGAATAAAGTTTTTCTACAAGATTGATCAGACGGAAAATATATTACGCAGAACATGAGGTCTGCAGCTTCGGGTTTCCTTCAAACTCCACTTCGTCTTCCTCAATCGGATGTGCTAAAATGTTTAATTTCCACAAAATATAGCACTTTGGAGATTATAAATGTTTCCACGAAATTATTGTTTCAACTGAACATATTGATTTATTATAGTTGGCCCTACAAGTATCGACTTCTTGTTGGATGCTACCGAACCGGGTGGGGTACCGAACACAACACAAAGTAAATTATCTGTATATTAACCATGCAAACCGATTTACCCGAACAATTTATGTGTGTCTTATGGGTCGGGCGAACACACTTCCACTTAATGTTCAGTTAAACCCATTGGTAGCTTGGATCGCACAGTCAATGTGGGGGACCCAGGTTCCGTATGACGAACATCGAGTTCTGACCGTCTGACCCAGGTTCCGTTGACGAACATCGAGTTCTGACCGTCTGAGCTTTGTCGTTCTGGATGCATGGGAGAACAACTTGGTCTCCTTCTGAAGGATTAAAGCCTGCGTAGATGTTAGTTATTGTTACTATCTCCTTACAAACATCGCAACGCAAAGCACCGACAACCAGCGTGATAATATTCTAAAGCTATAGTATACCTTGCAGGAACTCCACTCCGTTGGGCAGTCCAACCATTTTAGCCATTCCGGCGTCGACAAAGTCGGAGAAGGCGCATCGGTTCTTCTGGCAGTATCCTGGAGTTATGGTGGTAATAATGAGTAAGGCTTCCTAATGGGAAGCTCGCCATTCATGATACACACACACACATACACACACACACGCACACACACACACACACACACACACACACACATAGACACACATAGTTTATTTCAATGTTAGATGAAAACCTTAGCCCTAATGATAACTTTCTTACTCATGCACTATGCGCAACCCACTTGGTGTTCTGCAGAAGGCGGAGACGTCGTTCCTGACGTAGTCGGACTTTTGGTTTATGATCTGGTTGTTGATGATGTCGTCGAAGTCCAGAATCCCGTAGTATTTCGTGTCGATTTCGGAAAGACTCGTGGCATTAATCTAGAAGGCTTTTGGATAAGTATCGTCATTTCTAGATAGAAATGACGATATGCACGTTAGCAGGATAAACATAGTACGGTAGGCACGCGCCGAGCTCTTAAAACACATGCAGAGCCTTTCGGAGTGCCCTACAGGCTCTGCACGTATTTTAACGGCGGACTTCCCCCATGGAGAGATGTTGATGTTAGTATGATATATTACACTATTAGTAAAATCAAAATGATGACAATATGGTTGAAAGCAAGCAACGACCTTCTTATTCGCACGGAATTCCTTGGAGCCCTTTTCGTTGTAGTAGACCAGTAGTGAAGTGATTCCGGCTTGATTCCTGGAAAATGTGCATGTTCCATAACTCGTCAAAAAAAGTGATGTTCCATAACTCGTCAAACGTCGGTTCCATTACGTCAAACTTCGGTTGCAAGTTAGAAGAAACTCACAACATGTTCGTGAATTGCTCATTCAACGTGGCATTGACGTAGTCTCTGGCCCAAGCCATATCGGTCTTGTCGCTCAGGGACTGAATTATCAAATTTACCGTAGGCTGCTTTTTTTTGCCATCGATTCCTTGATTTCATTTGCGCCAAAGTTAGTGGGTTGATGCGATTTTTTGTAGGAACAAGATGTTTAGAGTTATGCAAGATAAAGATAAAGATATAAAGATAAGGAGTACCGGGTTATCTCAAACGAATCCGCAGAAACGGTGCATCGGGGTCCCGTTTATTTCTGAAGCCGAACGAACTGGCCTTTAAACTTCCCGGAGGCCAATTTTCTCGGGAAGCCGATTTATCTCCGCCGGTTTTACCCAGCTACCAACTTTTACACCATTAGTGGGGTGAAGGGGCCGGACTCGAACCAGCGACCGGTGCCGTGGAGACTGCGCCATGCAAGTTAAGACGCTAAGAAACGAACACCGCATATTGCTCTATATAAGCTGCATAAGGTAGTGAAAGACCGTCGTCGACTCCGTTCGCGGAACAAACCTGGCAGTAACTGATCGCACGGATATACGAGACGGACTGTGGACGGGGAACAAGCAGGTAGCACATATCTCCCGAATCCCAGAACTGATCGGGACACGGCTGACCACAGTACCCAGGAATGCCTATAATGCAAATAGTATTCAAGGTTTTTCTTTTGTGTCTCTTTTTGTGAGTCTTGAAACTTTCAAACTAGGCTGGATTGTGCTACATACTAGGACGCCACAAATTACTTATCCACTTCTTTGTGTATGCGCGCCACACAACGTTTTCGTAACATCCGGTGTCGCATATATCGTTTATGTTAAAGGAGTCATATTTTGGAAATTTAGGATCAACCCACGATATCTGACTGTTATTACCACAAACACAAACTTTCTGTGGTGGCGGCGGTCGCGAAGGTGTTGACGAATGTCACCTGAATTGAATATTTGTGTAACTGAAACATAGTTTCCTGACAACAAAAGGTTAAAAAATACTGGAATCTTGCTGTGAATAAACAGATTATAATCAGATCAAACATTTCGTTAAAGTAATGTGTAAAACTTACGGAATCGGGCACACGTGTTGTCAGGGAACGGTCCTGGGTCGTCTCCAACAGTAAGACTGGCGATTTCGTGGTGGCCACGTAGTTTGCAACTGTTGTTTGCTTGGGTAACTTCGATGTAATGGGCTTTTTGCTCACTTTTGGGGCTGGAGTGCTTTTCGGCATGGCTGATTCAACGGATTTTGAGAACATTTCCGCAGTGGTTCTATCGGTTGTACTCTGGTAAGATCCAGAAGTGAGAGGGCGTGCGCTTGTTGAAGCTGAAGAGTGATCAGTTTGTTGGCTTGTCCTTGAAGATTTCGATGGAGACGGCTTCTCTGTCGTTTCGTCAGTTTCCTTCGTTGTCACTTCTGTTGAGCTTATCTGTGAGCTAGATAGGGGCCCGGCTTCCATAGTGGAGGCTTTTTCGAATTCCATTGCACTTTCCGTGGGCTTTGTCGAATCAGCACTGGACCTTGTCTCGAGCTTTTCGGATTGTGTCTGCTGAGCAGAGGTTGCATCACGTTTCGGTGAACTTGTCTCGGTTGGTTCTGGAAGTTCAGTGGTCTGGGTCTCCTCAATATTCCCAGTCGTAAGATGTTCTGCGCCGAAGCTTGAAGTCAGTCTCGTTTCTGTACCCTTTGTTGGCCGTCCTTCTAGCTGTGAAGCAGAAGACACTTCTATGCCGACAGTGGCCTCGGTAGTCGTTGACGTTACATTTGAACTGGGGGAGCCATCACTTGTTACCGACGCGGCGTGCGAAGAAAGCGCAATATCAGGTGCACTTGTTGAAGTATGGGCCGGCGTGGTATCGTCTGTTGTTGATGCAGAACTGCTTCCATGAGTTGCGGTGCTCGACGGATAGGCCTCAGAACTTTCAAGTTTCTTTTCCATAGTTGTCCCTTTGTCTTGGACAGAAGTTGTCGCCGTAGAAGAGGAATCTGTTTCAACAGAAGACATCGTGCCCGTGGTGGTCGGTGAGATTTGTTTTGTAATTTCCATATGTTCGTGGGTCGCATCAGTCAAGCCTGTTGTTTCCTAAATAAGAGAATCAGTAATGGATGTTGACAGTTCACACTATTATTGCACATACGTGTGCTAACTAAATAAACGTAACCGTATAAACGAGATCACCTTGTTCGTGTTATCGTAGGTAAACTAAAACCATCTTACAATATTTTTTTTTTTTTTTTTTTTTTTTTTTTTTTTTTTTTTTTTTTTTTTTTTTTACTGTCTTTCTCGAGGATATTTCCTTGGTTACACTCTCAGTGTTCATCGTTGTGGTAGACGAGGGCACGGTCGGCGTCGTTGAAGGAGTCATTTCAACAGAAGTCGTCTCGAAGGAGGTTTTCGAAGAAGTTATTACAGTTTCAGACTTTGCAGTCACATCAGGCATTTGTGTCGTTTCCTTTTCGCCCAATACTGTTGCGGTACCAGCAGTTATTTCGACACCATCAGACTGGGCAGTGGAGAGACCTTTTACCGACGAAGTCATATCATACTCCATTGATCCTCCTGCAGTTACAGTGGGTTTCCATGTTGTCTCCGGAGTCGCCCCCATTAACGACGGGGTTGCAGTGTCAGAAGTGCCTCTTGTTCCAACGGTTTCAGACGGGGTGGAAGCAGACGAGATAGCCGACGGATATTTCTGTTCTTCAGTAATTGTCGAAGTGGAGCGGTCCAATTCAATGGTAGGATGTTGAGCCGCTGTCGAAGCAGTTGTAAGGACGTCGGATGATGTAGCAGAGCGTAGGTCAGATGTTGGTTCCACGGTATGTGTTGGTGTAACGACAATAGACTGCTTGTCTAAAAAGATGATTTCATTGCTTAACAGTTTTTTTACATAATATTAGTTTTCATGCATTACGTAAACAAAAAACAAAAAGACAGAATAAAACGGACGCTGTAATTTACAGGAATAAAATTAACAAATGTTTTTCAACTTCATTTCCACGCATCCTCTTTTTCGTCGCATAAGTAAAGTCCGGTCGCTGTCTCGTTTTAAAGAACATTCCAAGCTATAGTTTACAAATTCCCCATTATACTACGTGCATTCGCTATGTACTCATAACCTAAAGGTAACCGCATCTGACACGAAGAGCGTATTACGAACCGTGCGTTGAACCACCACTGGACGGCATATAGGTCCTTGTTGGCACAGTGCCGTGACGAAGAGATGTCGTAGTTTCTTCAAAAATATCTTTAATATCATAGTGTGGGCAAATTCGAAGGTAATATGTTACATACAGTGATGAATAAGCAACTTATTTTAAATACATGTATTTATTTCGCTAAATGTACATGGAAAGGAGCTTAAACATATGCATATCTGTTACCATCCAGCGAGCGCGTTGTCAGAGCGTCCGGTGTGGTTGAGCCAGGTATCGGAATGAGTGTGGTCGGTTTCTCCTCAAGATGTATGGGTGGAATTTATACAGAGCAATTACGAAATTTTTCGTGTTTACTGATATGCCTCGAAAAGAGCTGGTAAACAAGGGTAACGTATTGTAACCGCAATGAAACACATTCGCTACAATTTATCGAATGCTTCGGAATAATATCGTGGTCTCTGCGACTTTACCATTTTATTGTAGTACAAAGTACAAAGTAAAATACGATGTATTGATTTTATTTTCAAACAAAATTCAAACATCTTTAGTTAAGAAGCTACTGTGGACATGATGCGCATGGCCGTGATTTATTATTTATGTTGATTTATTATTTTCCTTTAAGATATTGCCTTACCACTTCTAATATATAATAAAGTGTCATATGCCAATGGCCCAAGGTTACTAGCACCTGCCAGGGAAACTAAATCGCATGTCGCACAAAAAAAAGGAAAAGTCGCACAGTATGTACTACGTAGGCTTATTATGGACGACAATGGCCAAAGTTTAAAAATAATTTCACTCTTTTCTCGAGAACTCAGAGCGCTATAATCGAGAGGGATTATCTGCAATATTACTGACCTTCGTTGCCGGGTAGGTGATGGCGGTGGTAATCAACAATTGCGCTTTTCCGGGTAGTTGTTTCCTACATGGAGGCTTCGAAGACGAGTTGGTGTAGCAGGATGAGCAAGCTGATCGTTGTCCATATGCTGAACAATTGAATAGATGGCACACTGATTTTTTTGCGGGAAAGAATACTTACAATCATCCCTGTACAGATATTTTCCAAAATCAGAGCTTCTTGCGACTCCCAGTACATGATTCAAAAACACGTATTAAAGTGCTTTATTCGACCTGTTTCGGCTTCCACTGCAGGTTTCACATCTCATTAATTAGTTGGTTCACCTATGCTATGTTTGATTAACTTCCAACTTAATCACGTCTGACCCCTACCGGTTAGTTTTAGTTTTAGTTATGTTTTTCATGTTTATGTTTATGTTGTGTTGTATTATTTCATGTCTAGAATTATACTAGGTTTTAAGAATTATGTTTGTATAATTGTAGCTACATATTCGTATTTTTTGCCGGATGTTTGTTGTTCCTGATGATGGCGTAAGCCGAAACCGGTCGAATAAAGCACTTTAATACGTGTTTTTGAATCATATACTGGGAGTCGCAAGAAGCTCTGATTTTGGAAAATATCTGTTCAAAATGACGGCATCCCTCCAGCAGCACGCCAACAAACAATCATCCCTGTGTTCTAGTCGGTTGTAATTTCACGGTTTGGTTTAAAAAAATCAAACATTTAAAAAAAAAATATATTGCAAAGGACAGAAGAGCAAGGAGCAATATAGCATTCACGCTATACATCATTCAGAGCCGGTGAAGGCTAACAGAGCACTATTCGGTTCGCTCTCACTGAATATATGGTTCTATTACGCACAATTGTTTTCCAACTGTTCGTTCTGACGACTCCAGTACAGTACTAGTCAACTCGTGGTGACCGCGGTGGCGCGGTACGAGTACTCGCAAGTGAGGCCGGAGCGCAGCGGTGGAAACGCGACACGGGTCGCCTTTCGACCTGCGCTCTAACATGGCGGCTCGCGACCCGTGCGATCCGTATCGACCCCACTCTATTTTTATTGTTTCGATTCGAGCTTTGGTTGCTACGGTATGTTTGGGACTTCTTCTCTCAGAGTATCACCTTTATGCGATCGTCGCAGCAGTTTGCCCACACGTCAACCTTACAAGCCATTGATCGTCGCCAGAAAGATAGGATCCGAGGTAGCTGCATCCGACGGTAGAGCGTGTACTTTGCAAGACGTGGATGAATATCCGAAGACTCCAATCAAGCCATAGTTTAGCCACCTTTTATTTCGCACCCCATTTTGGTTCAGCAGCTAGAGAGCATCTGTTTGGCCCCATGTCGCCGAGCTATTACTTGCCATAGGTATTGGTGCTAGTGCGTTCCTTAATGAAAATCAGGCATAAAATACTGAAGAACTCACCTGCAAGCAGCATATTCATCAGAAGAAGCACGAAGAGCGATGGGTCGACTCCTCCATTGAGGAAGCGCAGTTTCATCTTTGTCAGAATTGGATCGCTAAAAGCAAAAGCCAATAAGCTTACGGTATGCTACCCTACCCACATAATACTTGAGCGGAGCAAGCCGATTTGTCGACAAAATAACAAATTATGAAGCCACGGTTGCAATCAACCAATAAGTCAGTATGACTTCGATTGCACTAGATCGAAAGTTTCTTTCCGACAGGTCTACTATTTTTCTTACAGTAGTCCTAAAGGTTTCTTAGGTAGCACTAAGGCGTTATTACGGAAGCTCTAATGTTTTCTCATGGTAGTTCTAAAGTTTTCTTGCGATATATCTAATGTTTTTTCTTACAGTAGTCGTAGTCCTAGAGATTGCTTACGGTAGCTCTTGTGAATTGCTACTGAAAATTTTCTTACGGGTGTTGTCCGAGGCTGTAGTCCTTGTTTTGCAGTTGTAGGCAGATGAAGCGAAGACGTACCGTTGCTACGTCCGCACGGTATTTATGCATATTGGTTACCAAGGGCGGGCCCTTTCTTGGATCCCGCCTACGAAAATTTCCTGATCCCGCCCACAGATGGACACGCCCAATTCCAAAGAAATCAATAAAATTTTGAGAGCACCTAATTTTGTACAGTAATACAGATAGCAAAGGTACATGTGTGTGATAAAGATTTGAGTTTGTCTCCATCCAAAACGTCAAACAATCCTTGTGAACAAATGGATCTTGCTCGGTTCAGTACATTGTCAGACCCAAGGAAAACTTAGCTTTTCCGTGGGATAACTACAGCAATTAGTATAAATCTATAATTGACGGTTAACTTTGTATTAATTAAGCTCGATGTTGATATATGTAAAAAATCACAGCCAACTACAATAAACAACAAAACAAATGATAGGAAAAACGGCACATAAAAAAGGCGCATGGCGCATTTACTGCTAATTGTAAGTGTGCGTTTTCCAGAAGCTTGAATGATTGCATAGTGCTTTTGATGTAGCTTTGCCTCTTCTTTAGTTACGGACGGCATTCGAATCGGTACCATTGAACATGGGTGACTTCAAAACACTATCAAGAAACATGGTCGATTTAGCAAAGGGATTTAATTCGAATTGTCCAACAACCAGAAACTGAGATGTCCACTTGGCAGTGTTCTCTTCCTAAATAAAAGCAAGGAGATCCTTTAAAGGATCGCAGTCACTTCAAATTCGTCATTTTGCTTCGAGTTTACTTGAATTTAGTAAAGAATAAAGAAAAATACTTTACCAAACCCTAATAATTTGAATTTCAACTCAGGGAGTGAACAAGTAGAAAAGTAGTTCTACTAAGCTACCGCGGGATTATGAAACGTGTAGTGATATGCCTGCAGACCCTTGCAGTATATGTAAAGATATAATATGCAGATATTTGCCGAAATAATTTGCATACTCCCGATCGGGAAGCAGCTGTATGAACACGTTTCGTGATCCTGTGGTAGTTAAAGGGAATATGTATGCCCTTTTTGAAGTTAAGCTGTATTAATAGAATGTGTGTTCCTCATTAAGGAAACAACAACAAAAATTGTTAAAAGTTTCCCATTTAAAAGAAAATGATTTTCAAAGTTCATCTTTTCCATAGTAAACGCGTTGCTTGACCCCCTGGCTTACACGGCAGTGCTGATGGAGCAAAAAAATTTGCATATGTGTGCATACATCGGCATATAGCATGCAACAGCGACATATTTGCATGCAAATGAGAATATTCGAATTTACATATTCAGTCGCCTACTTAAATTCATGTCTGGTGTGGAAACTCTAGTTTCGCAGTTGTTTTGCTCATTTTGAGTGCCTACATATTCCCTTTAAGTAGAACTACTTTTCTACTTGTTCACTCCCTGAGTTGGAATTCAAATTATTCAGTTTTGGTAAAGTATTTGTCTCTATTCTTTCCTATATTCAATTATACACAAAGTAAGATGACGAATTAAGTGACTGCGATCCTTTAAGTTGGCGTACCACGCTAAACAACGCAGGTGGTTTCAATCTCGTGTTGCTTATGTCGGATTGGTACCCAGGATCGACAAAATAAACAAATATATAACGTGAATATTCAGTTAAAGGGACAGGCCCATCAAAATAAACCTAATTTACGATACGTTCATAATGACTATCAAGCATTTTTATTACAATATATACAAACTAAATTTCACCATTATTCGCCCTAGACAACTTTTTTCCAATGCGCTCCACGCAAATGTATACCATAAAACTGCAGATTTCAAAGCTATATATGCAAATTTTAATCGCATTATAATTTCACGATAAATTTGCATTGACGACAAGGATATTTGTGGCTTTACGGTATACATTTGATCTGAGCGCATCGGAAAAAAAGTTTCCCATGGCAAATAAATGTGAAATTTAGTTTGCATATATTGTAATAAAAATGCTTGATAGTCACTATGGACGTATCGTAAATATAGGTTTACTTTGATGGGCATGTCCCTTTAAACAACAACAGTTAAACAACAACAAGTGATCCCTTTTAAGTAGGCGTGACGCTTGCGCAGAGAAACCGATGATTTCAATCGCGTTCAACTGTTCACAGAAGCGACACCCACCCCTCACAAAACAACAAGTAAATGATAGTTTAGTTATGGGACCGTCCGGAATAACAACGATGACAAGTTCAGCTAAACAACTTGGACAACACACAATGAAATTCAAACTAGATCAAGGATGGTTCATTAACTAAGCCGCTAACCGAACGCAAATATAGCAGAAATATAGCAATTGAATAGAAAGCAATAATCAGTGGAATTGAGTAATGAATATAGCTAGCGATAGCAAGGTACACAGTAACGAGCGACAGCTCACAACAACAACTAAAATAGGATGACGAAAAAAACTAGGGACATTTTGGCAATGTTGCCAGCCCCTTTACGCGGCAATGTTGCCGGCGCTCGGATATGCCCCGTCGCCGTTTCTCTTTAGGCAATATTGCCGGCGCCAGTAGGCTGCCGACTACGGTAGCTTACCTTGTTTTTAGAACACACCCTCCACCACCTGCACCCCCCCCCCCCCCCCCAGAAAAAGTACACCAATACAAAATACAACGTTTAATTCAGTATTTATTTATAAAATGTAATAAAGTTAAATATATTAAATGAATAAATACTTAATAACAATCGAGAAGATGCATAAGGCACAAAAATACTAATAAACACAAACTACGTTATAAATATAACAATGGAAAGGACTATATGTACAAAAAAATGCGACGAGTGAGGACACAATAGTGAAAACATGCAGGGAAGTAATGTAGGTTAAATAAACTGGTGAGTGTTTCAGGAATAATTCAGAGTATATCAAGGAGAAACAATTAGCAAATTAAATTGTAACCTACTACATACAATGTGTTCGATAACGAAAAGCAGAACACAAATATATAAAAAACTAGTGATTTTCAAACAGCAATAGATGTGGATAACAGGTGTTTTAGAAAACAACAAAAGCTCGAGATGAATAAAGGAATCCCTGGAATTTTTTTTACATGGTCTACGGTAGAGCCAAGCGGCCACGGCATATTCGAAAATAAGAGAAGTGAAGGTTAGAGAGCATATAAAAATAGGAAAAAGGGGAAAGGAAATTTACTGAGCTTTCTCGCGCAGCGTGCAGTGATTTCGCATGCCAAGTGGAACTTGGCATGCATTTATGGGCTTAATTACAGGACTAGGAAGGGTGGATGCTTATTATTACAATATAGAAAACCGTTCCAACTGACGAATCCGTAATAACCACATCTATAATGTGACATATGGGATGTATAGCCATGATCAGTCAGCGACGGCTTCAACTTTCGGGATCAAGACCATAGATCACAGGCCTTGTCTGCTTTCTCTTTCTGGACGGCAGTGACTCGTTTCGACAAACACTCTGAATGTAAAGGCGTAATAAATTGGGTTATAATAATAGATCATATGGTGAAAGTCTACAGAAAAGTCCAATATAATGATCAATTTTATATTACCTGAGAAATCCATCTTCAGAGAGATTGCGTTTGAGAGGCCGAGAGGCGTCCTTTCCAGGGTAATTCTTGTTTGGTATTGGTTCCATCAATTCTGAACGGAAAATCAAACAATAAACTATAAACGATTTAGGTTGTTGCAAGTTTTTTTTCAAAGGTCGCACGTTTCATTACTCATTCCTTAGGAAGAACCCACCCTTGATAATGCTTCTGTAGTCACTGAATTCTAACAGTTTCCTGAATGCTTCTCCTTCTGGTTTCCGGAGATCGCACTGGCTGGCTGGACATCCCCTTCGACGGCACAATCTGAAGAAGTGAAATCAGTGAAACATACCACATTAACCACATAGAAATATATAATGTACAAATACAAAAAATGGTATTAAAATACCTCTTAAAACAGCTATATGGCTTCATCAGTTGTAGCGAAGCACGTGAAGTCGCCGAGTGTTAGATCGGAAGGGCTCTATCTCCTCTTACGTTGAGAGCGTTCTCAGTGAAGCGAACCCTGGAATGCTGTAAAAAAAGAAAAATGAACCGTTAATAAAGGAACCAAGTTTATAGAAGTAACAGTCTAATAAAACAAATAACCTACAAACACATTCGTGCATCATACATCCTCCTCCAATATGTTGTAGCATTTATACCAAACAAGTTTGTTGGCTCCTGTTTGATGTGTCATCCAATCCGCGTTTCAAAACACTGTAAGAGAATTAAATGGGCATTGTATGTGGTGGAAACTTAAAAACAGAAATATTAAAAATAACATAGATGAAGTAAGGGATTAACGTAAAGGAATCTTTGTGGAGGCTTGGACAGCAAAATTCTGAATCTATCAAGTGTCTCCTGTTTGCGTGACGACGCACTGGATGCCTAGAATACAATCTCCTCACACTGCTCAGCCTAATTACATGTATGAAAGAACGGGGGAAAACAGACAAAGAATAGAAATAAATCAGACCTTTCAACTCCCAGCTCCCATCTATCACTTTTATCCATTACAGACTCGGAAGCTTCAAACGAGCCAAGTGCTTCTCCGACACTCACCTAGAAAAGAAATATTAGAGAACATTATGTAGAAATTGGTCATGTTTTGCATGGTGAACTCTAGAAGACACTCACGTACAAACTCACGACACTGGGCAGCCGAAGAATGGAGTGCCCGCGCCATGCCTGCTTCTGACAACTAAAAGAAGTGTTTTCAATAACTTGCGTGCACAACAACACTAAAAACAGATGAAAACGACAAAAAAGATCATAACAAATGTTCCCGTCAAAAAAGTTTGAAATCCCAACTGGTGTGCACTGTGCATGCACCTTTCCTCTTGAGGTATTACCGAAATTGGTCGTCTGGTGTATGGCTTCTTGTACGGTACTGCGACACTATTTGTAGTGGGGGTAAAAGGCACTATTGCCTGCACCGCGTATGGGGCAGGCAACATTGCCAAAATGTCCCTAGAATGCCAAAAATCGAAGAACAAATAGTGTACCATTACAGTACGCAAACAAGCACACCCCAATACGCATCACAACCTCTGCCTTTTAGAAAGTTTCCTTGGCGGCCTCCTTTACTCTTTCGAAATAAACTTTAAATAAATTGGCTGAAAATGAAAAACAAAATGATATAAATATAAATAACATGCAAAACAACAAGCAGTGAGTGTTTTTATTTATTTATTAACACCGAGCGAGGTGTTTTCTGTTAGGGATAATAAAATATTTGAATACAAAAAGTAGTGTTCCATTTCAATGCTCACGAAGATATTAGGTGATAAAGTGGTGGATTGATCGGTCCGGAATACAAAAAGGGTGATTGTCCTGCCTTACCACTCCTTTTTGTATTCAAAATTTGTATTATCCCTAATAGAAAATAAAGAAACAAAAAAAAACAGACACCATTTTAGGTGAACCGATACCTTTAATTTACTCACTTCCATTCAAATCAGAACGTATGGTCATTGCCAAATGAAGGTCCTCAAAAATGTAAGTTTCCGTTCGCAATATTTGTCTGTGGTCTCAATGACCCATCGTTGTCACTCGTACTCACTAATCACAATTTGGCATATTTTTTGTTTATTTGTATAAAAAGTGGTGTTGCTTGTTGTTCGTTGACTCGTATGTCCGATATTTCCTCATTTTATTGTTACCTGTTTCAGTTGCAGGTGGCCACTCCAATTTTGATCTCCATAACAGTCGGATTTTGAAAAGCATGATGAACGACTGCATTCCTATGCATTTCTGTTGAATGAGCTCGAATTGAGCTCGATTTTTTTTCTAATCACACTCATTTGCATATGATGAACATCCGCTTGAAAAACAGGCTGTTATACCGCTTCAAGGTAAAAATATAAAGTGCACCACATTTAGCAACCGAAATCCGCAAAAATTGGAAAATGGACTTGAAGAGCAGGATATCGTTTTCAATTTTAAAACCTCGTGGTTCTCAATGCCTATTTGGTGGGCACAAGGTCTGCACACATATTTGCTCTCGCGAGGAGTGTTGGCTGTTGATCAACGCAAAAAGTTATGCTTCTTTTGTCCGCTGTAAGAACCATGATCACCACATCCAAATCCCGGTTTTTTTTCTTTGGTCACCTACGCTCAGGTTATCTACGCCCGTCCCAAATTTCCTTCTTACATCAGCTTCACGATCTGATTTTTCCACATTATTTTATATGGTGATCGAGAAAATTATCTGATCGAGAAAAGATACCAAAACCGCAGCTGTGCCATTCAACTTCGTTTCGCGATGAGTATATGTAGTATACCTTGATAACGGCAAAAAAAGCTATGTTTTTTCGCTTCTTGGTTGCGAAAAAAAACTATCGAGCTCCGTAAGCGTAAGCGTTCAGGGTCGGCAAGCGTGCGGCATGCGACAGCCTTACCGAACATAAAAACCACTTCAACTCCCTTGCTTACCCCGCTTCGCGCTGAAACGCGGTCATGCTAATTGGAAGTATTTAATTTGGGAGTATTTTGCTCGCCGTAATGTTTCACCGACAATGTTTATTGTTAGCTGTTGAGGTGTTATGTAATATGTCACATTCATGGCTCTCTGCAAAATAATACGAATTATTTTTGTCCAAGAGACTGCGAATATAATTCTCACCAGTTATGCGCATACATCCACGCACTTATTTTTACTTACAAACCCCAATTTTGGTACATGGTGTAGCTCATCCGGTTGTTTCAAGTTGGCGCCATACATCACATGTGTTCCATTATAACATACATAAATCCAGACCCATTTCTTGGACAGCGTTTTGAATACAAATGTCTCATAAAAAGTGAAGTGCATTGTCCTCTATGTAGGACTACGGTAGTCTGGCGCAGTTGTTGTCAGGCAACAGAGATGGATGCACCCAGCTGCCCTAATAAAACGAACATCAAATGTTGGACAAAAAACGATGACAGCACTTAGTGCACATGGAACATCCACAACAATTACACGGAAATTACACCTGGAAATTGGAAAGTAAAAAAGTAAACGAAAGTAGTTATCCTACTAAAGTAAGACGGCGTTTGTTGAAGTATTGTTAAAAGGTGGTTTCATTGGAAGATGTTTATCATGTCTCAGAAAAATCTGTTAAACTTCTTTCTTATGAGCTCGTCTTTTCAACAGCAATAGCTCAATCATAAAATGCAATTTACTTTACAGCTTTACAGTACTACTCTATTGCGGGGACCATGTATGGCAAAAACCG
>JAANDG010000522.1:0-105102 GCA_036852015.1 Pelodera strongyloides
ACTTTATACCTAACAACGTTCGCTTGCTTTATGCAAAGTCGTATCAAAGACAACCTGCCCTGCCCACATACGTTCAAGTAACTCATTCCCTATGCAAATTGCCCTACTTTGCACGCTTTGTAGTTGTTTTCACCCTCGGACAGCTGAATTTTATATAGTTTCTAATCGGGCAGGTGCTTTGCCAAGGTATGCGTCATATACAATTTGTGCTATGATGTGAACTGTGATCTACATAAAGGGTGGGCATGAGCAGAAAAAAACGACACGACTAAGATCAGACAGGTGATTTATAATGAGATAATTTTTTGCAAACGCAAGCTGTCAGTCTTCGTCTTCGTCTACAGTAATTTCGTGGCGGTCAAAGAAAGTCGCATTAAAGGGATGTGGGCACTAGAAGTAGGCGCTCACCTGGCCCACACCTCGCGGCTAACCCGCTAAGGATGCACATTCTGTTCGCGCATATGTGGCGCCCTAGCTCTAGACCCACAAATTTATATGACATTAGTATTTTGCCAGTGAAAGAGCAGCACGAATGAGGGGTGTGCAGCCCACGCCAAGCTTTTCAGTAAAAAGTGAAAGTTGAATCAGCCTTCTAGGAATGCCCTAGCCAAAAAAATCTAGAGAAAAAAAATAAATAAAATCAAGATTGCATTCTAGAATGTGCAGGGATCTAGTTAAGCCGGAAGAATGCGGCGTATTAAGATTAAGATGGATTAAATAAAAGTTAATATTCAAGAATTAGTGGAAATGTGGTGCTCTCTGAGAACTAAAAGCTGTTTTTTTCCTCATTGTCAGTTCAAAGTAAACAGTTTTTTTTTAAATATAATTAGTATTGAGATTTTCGCTCCGGTTTTACAACTATACAAGATGGAATAGTGATCTTTAAGAAGGCACGTTGTGTGACAACATTAGCTAAATTTTAAAGCGTTTAACCGCAGTTTTTGAAACGTATGAAACGCTATCCCCATGTGACGTAGGCAAATATTGTGAGATACTGCGGTTTTATTCTAATTATATTAATGTTTTATTCTAATTTGCTAAAAGCGTTTAACAGCAGTTTTTGAAACGTATGAAACGCTGTCCCCATGTGATATAGGCAAATACTGTGAGATACTGCGGTTTTATTCTAATTATATTAATGTTTTATTCTAAATGTTTTATTCTAATTGTTTTATTCTAATTTGCTTACAACCATTGCTACTCGAATTTTGGGTCTTGCAAACGAGCACTGTAATCAGCAACTTACCAAACCGCTCCTACTAGAGCTTCCGCACCCTGCTTCGTAAGATAGTATTTCAATCAATTGGAAAACCAGTGTTAAAGGGAAAGACTGGGCGGTTTTTGAAACGCATCGTGGACCACCGAAGTCTTACGTGTTCATGCAAAGTTACTCGAATTTAGTTCAATTTTTTATTCTTATTTATGTACGTTTGCATAAGCTGCATAAGAATGCTAGTCTTTTCGCTCAAAAAACCGCTTTAAACATTATGGGTGACCTAATCTGCGGCATTTTGCGCAAACAAATCGCCAACGTTTGACTTGCGCGCTAGGTGGCCCTGCCAGGCTTTGGCAGGGCCACCTTGCGTGCGGCCAGGCTTGGCAGGGCCAACTTGCGTGCGGCCAGGCTTTGGCAGGGCCACCTTGCGTGCGGCCAGGCTGTGGCAGGGCCACCTTGTGTGCGGCCAGGCTTTGGCAGGGCCACCTTGCGTGCGGCCAGGCTTTGACAGGGCCAGCCTAGCTAATACGTATAAAAATGTTAGAATGCTTTATACTCTGTTGGCCTATTATCCAAAAAACTTGAATTGTGCTCACCTTGTGTCCGTTTATGTTTCGCTCGCCAACCTCCAGGCCTCTGAGCCTGCTCCGAGCCCCGGGGTGAACGTTGCGATATCGAATCTCTAAATGTCGTGTTCGCTTAAAGAGAAATACCGGCCGGTTTTTGAAACTCTTACGTATTTATGCTAATTTGCTCGAATTTAGCTAGATTTTTATTCTAATTTATGTTCATTTGCATGCGCTGCATAAGAATCTAGTCTACTCGATGTGTTTCCGGCAGGTATTTCGCTTTAACGCTTACGTCGTGTGGAAAATCCAGCTCATAGATATTTTCATGTTTCATGATCTTGATGATTTAGTTTTGAAATCCGCATTTCCAAGTAAAACTTGCACATTTTTTTGCTAATTCGGTCACGAGACTTGGTTTAATGCGCTACAACGATGACAATTTGATAAGCGTTGACTTCTTCATATTTTTAGAATAAGAGTTACAATTCAATGTAAGCATTTGAAATGGTAAGGATCAAAGTGGAAGACGTGGACGGAAAATTTGCGCACAATACATGGTAATACCACATGTCATACCCCTTTAAAAAGAATTTATATATCATCCCACCTACTACTATGTGACGTTGTAGTGCTAGTAGACGGGATAGAATTTGCATTGGCGCTGAGTCCCGCCACGCTTTCCCTGTGAAGTTCTCTTCTGTAGTAATCGTTGTACTCCTTCAGTACCCGGGCTTTTTCCTCGGGCTGAAAAAAGGATTTATTAAATAAAATAGTATCATATCACGAGTGCTTCTGTAGCTCAGACTGGAGGAGAGCTCCTGTTATATGTAAAAACTCATAATTTGGGGAAGTGAGAATCTACTGGGAACTCAGAAACTACACGAAACTTGGTAACTTGGAAACTACGAAATCACCCAGATGTTTGGAAACCCGGAAAAGTATGACTTCCGGAAACTTTTCCGAAAATTGAAAGAACCCGTAAAAGATAGGTACAAAATCGTAGTTATATAGTAAATTGCCCTAGTTTAAAGTTGTATAGCTATGACCTATGACAATACTTTTGCCAAGCAAATGCTAGTTTATGAAGCTAGTTATGGTATAACTGGACAAGCTCTTTTCGTAGGACCGGGGATTTCTTCGTGTATGTATTTGTAAAATATAATAAGAAGTTGTATAATACAATGATCTGCGCGACCTTTGGTCATGTAACAATAAATTAAAAATCATATTAATTAGCATACAATTCATTGTTTTACAGGTGAATTATCCCAATTACCTCCTCAAATTACTCAGTTCACAGCTAATTGCTTCCTAAATAATTAACCAAACCTCATTTGTCATTTATTCAATTTGCGTGCGTTTTCACGTTGGACAATTCAAGGTTCAATACTTGAAGGGACGAGAAAAAAAAAGATGAAAAAAGATGAAAAAAGACGTCAGTTTTCTGTGAGAGACAATGCACGTTCAAATTAATTAGTGGTCACGTCGTACGCTTCGGTAAATGTCACGCTTACGCTAACATTAAGATATTGGTGCAAGGGGGCCGGCTAATATAATAAGGGAAAATAAACGTGTGATTTAAAAACTAACAACTAAACCAGTCGCAAGCCGCAAGCCGTTATATCTCGATAGAATATAAAATAAAGATAGTGAAAACCAAAAAAAAGGTTGATTACAACAGCTCGTTTCTACCTCATAGAAAAAATGATGAACGGAGCAGGACCTTGGAAAACAAAGGCTTTACTTTTTAGTTTGGAGAAAAGGTAAACCTGTCCAGCTACTTTTCCCTCGTGGTATGTTTTATGCGCACTAATGGTGAACTGATATTTTCATGCAGCATTTTTTATATCATGTTTTGTATTTACAAATATTAAAAATACAATAAAAATGTTATGAGAAAGAAATACCTTTACAGTTCTCCAAAAATATTGCACAAAAACCCGTGATCGAAACCCGCTGTCAATCTCGCCTCCTGAAGTTACAGTAATGGATGCATTAATTTATTTGTTACGGTATACTTTTGCATTTGCATTAGGAACGCACCTGGCGTACCTGGGGTGATCGGTTTTACAAGATCTATTAAATTTTGCTACAAAAATTATAAGAACTTACTAGTCTTACAAGAGCTATTAGTAAAAGAATTTGTTCACTATTGAAGCGGTATAACAGCCAGTATTCAAAATGTATTTGCGTAACTGCATCACCATGTAGAATATGCAAAGGAGGACGATTAGAATAAAATAGACCTCATTTCGCATAAATGCAACTGTTACGAGTCAACCGCTCGACCTGGTGCGCCAAGACAGCTTGCTTTCTCCGTCCGGCAAGCTCTACACAATGCTCTCGGTAATGCTTTAGCATGCAAATTTCACGCCGCATCCACGATTAGTCGACGCTTAGTTTTCAAATAAGACGTTCTCGCGCGTCGTTTTAAAGCGAAATGATAGCCTCTTTGGAAAATTTGCATATGATAAGCAAATCCTATGTATCCTATGCTAATTTTGTACGATTGCCGTGGACGATAGTACAAAATTAGCATAGGATACATAGGATTTGCTTATCATATGCAAATTTTCCAAAGGGGCTAGCATTTCGCTTTAAAATACAATCAGCCGAGGTCCGGTTCCTCCAGTCGGAGAAGAGCTCTTCGAACGGCTGGTATCATAATATTGTACTTCCCGAAAGTAATGGGGTTTCCAAGTATCCGGACAAATTTACCGTATTTTACGACTTCGCGAGACCCATGCATTAATTTCTCATGTCAAATATTCAATTCAGGGAAAATACGGTGAAGTTTTCTATACTTGGAAGGGAACGCACAGTTGTTTTTGGCATACATGGAAACCCCATAAAAATAAATTCGCGCTTGTCTTATGTTTCCGTTTAGAAACGTACCTGGCGTGATCGGATGCACAATACTCATAATCCGATGGAATGTCTTACAAGAACGCCAATAACTGAAGTGCCTGAAAGGGTTTATTTAAGTAATAATGTGGTACAATCAGGCAAAATCTCTTGAATTCGGATGGACTGTGCGGCGAAAACCTGGCGCTCAAAGATGGCGCGCGGCGAGAAAATGCGAAAACTAGGCGAAAGAAAAGGTGCGCGCCGAGTTCGGACACACCTGTTTTCGCAATGCAACGTTAGAAATTCATGAACGACTCAAATGGAGTTGCTTTGGAAGATCGTATGTAATGTTTTGTTTTATGTAATTCAATACAGTACTCACTTCTCATGTACACGTCTATTTCACAACGAAATTAAGTATTTTTCATTGGTCTGAGCTAGACATGTCCGCAAAAAAACTTAGTAGTATAAAATTAAGACTTGATAGAACACCTTACCTTGATACTTTAAATACTCTGTCAACATCGACTCTAACCAGTCCTCCACCCCGTGTCTTACTCCGACGGTAGGCTCCACGGACGACGCCACGCCATGAAAGTAGCGTCACCTGCACAACGAAACAAAATAATACAGTAGTGCCTTAGATTTGTTTGTTTGTTTGTTTGTAATACGTTACGTTTTAGAATTCAGATTGGTTCGCAGTTCGCACCATGCCACCATTTGACAACCGCATAGAGAATGTTTGTTGACCAATTAACTGACGAATAACTTTATGAAAAAAATAGTCGCTAATTTGTCACCAAATGGTTTTGGCCCACTGAAAACCCGGGAACCGTTGCCAAATGGTTCCCTTTGCTCCCTACCTACGACGGGTCGTCACAAATTTTATTTCATTAAATTTTATGCGAATAACCTGATGGAATGTACGAAGGGTTTCCGAGTAGTAGAACCTGCATGACTGACTCGTTTGGTTCCAAAACCTTAAGGAACCAATAATAAACTATAAATATAATAATTATAAGAATAAAAATTCTTTCGTTTTATTAGGAGGTGTTGATATATGCGTATCTATTAACTATCAAGAATGCTTCCGGCGAGCGCGCGGTGTGGCAAACAGTAGCACCCCACAATGAAACGGCGTGTACATTAACTCTCGATAAGTTAATAATAATAAATAAATCTTTAACACTCAAGAGCGTGCACCGTCATTCAAGGATGAAAATACAGTTGCTTGTTGGTCATTTTTCTCAGAAGTATATGGTAAAGCATTAGCTGATAGAAAGTGTACTACTAACCAACAAGTCGTGAGCCTTGGCCTATTAAAAGCTCAAGACCAACTATCAATCAGGCAAAAGATTGATAATCACATAAAAAAGCACCTATGATCGTCTAACAACGTCTGCTCGGGCACTACATCACCATCGAGAATAAAGCAAAAGTTTTCTATTACCATTGTAGGCGGTACCTGAAATTGTTACTTTTTTCAACTTTTCAATCAAATTCAAAGTTGAAAAAAGACGATATTCCTCAGTTTCTTAGAAAACTAGTTAAAGGGACAGGCCCATCAAAGTAAACCTATATTTACGATACGTCCATAGTGACTATCAAGCATTTTTATTACAATATATACAAACTAAATTTCACATTTATTTGCCATTGAAAACTTTTTTCCGATGCGCTCAGCTCAAATGTATACCGTAAAGCCGCAAATATCCTTGTCGTCAATGCAAATTTATCGTGAAATTATAATGCGATTAAAATTTGCATATATAGCTTTGAAATCTGCAGTTTTATGGTATACATATGCGTTGAGCGCATTGGAAAAAAGTTGTCTAGGGCGAATAATGGTGAAATTTAGTTTGTATATATTGTAATAAAAATGCTTAATAGTCATTATGAACGTATCGTAAATATAGGTTTATTTTGATGGGCCTGTCCCTTTAAAGGTATTATCAGGCATGCCTCTCGCTTGATTCAAGCGGTACCGTATGCGAACGGTCTGTGAAACTTCTGCCGTACAACTGCATCCCCATTTACTGTGTTCAATATTTTGGTCTCTGTTTATTCCAATCATACTAATTTGCATACCATGCGTGAAATTCTGTTGTCTAACAGTCTCAAAAAACTGGTCGTTATGCCGGTTTTTTTGGGCGCAATGACATATGTTTCAATATCTCCATATAACTTCAGTGTATTGTGCTATAGTTTATTGCAATCGTTGTGTACTCGTTTTATGCTTCCTAAATCGTCGAATTCTATCTATGTCTACCTCGTCTTTCAATGACCTAATAAACGTTTATATATAAACATTTTTATTTATTTATTGAATACACCAAACGGTGTTCATCCGATGAACAAAATCGAACACATGAACTCACACAGATAACCGTGATAAGATTAGCATTGGGATTGACATTCTGCAGTCGTTTAAAAACTTGAGAATTTTCAAAAAATGAAGCCTAACCCTAAGCCCAAGCCTAAGCTCAAACCTCTAACCTTGCATAGAAACTTGACGGGACATGTCAGAGTGCTAGTCAAAGTTGCGGGACCATCCAGCGGAGTTCGGTCCTTGCAGAAGACCGGCACCGGTTCGTGGGTGTTACCGTTAAAGTGGTAGATGATATCGTCTTCGTGCAGTTCCTCTTCGAGCTCGCCTAAAAGAATTTGTTAAAAGGTTTGGGAACTTCATATTATTATATATATGTAATATGGATATGGACTGGACTTCACCCCGAGCCAAGGCCGAGGCCGCCGAGGCAAACGATACAATCTAGTACAGTAATCTAGTTATTGATAACAAGAAGTCCCCGCGGAACAAGTTATTAGGTTTACTGTATAGAATCCCCTTGAATAAAGGAGCACGCTATTTAGACTAAAAAGATTCAAAGAAGTTAGGGCAGCGTGAATATGTGCACAATTTCTCCATCTGCTAACGAGTTAAAATATAGCAGCAATCCCCCTACATAGGCTTACCCCCACTTTATCCAGATTTCATTACCCAAGTTTGAGGTTTACCCAAGTTCCAGGTTTAATTGCCCAAGTTTGCCACCCAGACTTTGCCAGTTTCTCTGTTTCTTTGCAACTAGAAAGCGTCTTTCCCTTTTTCGACATTTTCTTGCCGCGAGAAATCTTTGCGCCATGTTGCCGCGGCGCACCCGCACTGCGTTTTCCCATTTTCTAACTCACTTCTCAGTGCATTCAATTGTACAGGAAAGTCGATTGTGGATGAATCTGACAAATAATCATCTTCGTGGAAGATTTCCGGCTCTGGTTCCAGATCGGATCTAAACAAAGAAAGGAGAAGTTGAAGTAAATACATTTATTTAAAATTAAATGTATTTATATTTATAATCGTGCTGCTCAGGTCCTCTGCGGGAACAAGACCTTTACGCTGAACACTGTTTTAACCATTCTTGAATAATTTATTTATATGTTGTGGACGTCCTACTCTTCTCGCATTTTTGAGATCAATGTTGCATGTCGCAGGGTTTTGCTTTCAAACTGTGTCCTACACAGCTTTCATAACCTTTTTTAAAATTTTCAGCACTTAATTTTTTGGCCTTTGACCTGTTTTTCAGTGTTGTAAAGTTTCTGGTCTTTTTTTACACATTCTCTAATACAATCGCGAAGTTCACGCGGCGAAACAAAATTTAAACCTCGTATCCGCCACATAGCAAAACCAATATTCGACAGGTAGAAAAAGTAGAAATTTTCCTTTACTACAACCAACATAATCAACAGATATTATGTTAATACAGTGAAAAATAATCTTGAAAACTACGCCAGATCTTTAGCATTGTGTATTTTTAGTACTATGAAGTTATGAAGTCATCTAGTTAGGTTTAGACAGATTAATTAATAATAACGGAGAGTGAGAGAGAGAGAGAGAGAGAGAGAGAGAGAGTGTGAGAGCAATATTAAGAAAGCAAAACCCGATGTATAAAGCTACATTTTGATAAAATATAGGTGTAATTGAACGTAGAGTAATCAATGTATTTGAATAGTTAAAGAGATATAACGGCCAGTTTTTGGAACGTATGTCGGACAACCGCATTCCTATGTATTTATGCTAGAGGGGTCGAATTTGGGCTATTTTTTATTCTAATCACACGCATTTGCATATAATGCATGAGATTGCAGTTATTCAAACATACGTTTCAAAAACCGGCTGTTGAGAAAATCTAGTAGAAATGCAGATTTCATATAATTTTACAGACATGTTTGCGTGCACAACCGTTGCGGCGCGCAACCCATAGTGTTTCAACGTAAAGAAAAAACCGCAATCGAATCATCATCGAGCAGTTCCCACTATATATAACGGCCGGTTTTTGAAACGTGTACTGGGTAACTGTATTCACATGTGGTGCATGCAAATAAATATAATTAGACTAAAAAATCCCGCACTATCGCGCATTCATCTGCATACGATACATCGGAATACAGCGCAACCATACATTTTAAAACCGGCTGTTATACGGCTTTAAAGTTTCACAGAGTTTCCGGATCATCGTACACCTATCAGGCACCAAGCATAAAATAAAGTTATACATAATAGATAAAATCATATATCACAATATATAACTGGCACTCAAAGAGCCACAGCAAAATCCCTGAGGGAATTGACGGTCAAATGCATTAGAAATTAGAATAATAAAATTACAATTAGAAATTATACTGATACATTTCTCAAGTAAGTCACCTAATGGCAGAGCAATGTATGGCATCAAAAATTAAAGTAGGGTAATTTTTCTTAAATTAGAAACAAAACTAGAAAGCAAGAAAAACACATAAGATACGATAGAAAGATAGTGGGAGAAGTTGAGAAAGACTTTATAGAAATATGCACAAAGCGATAATGAATCGTGGATGAGCTGGAGTGTGGCATTAATCTGGGCGCGAGTCGTTCGCCATTTGGGCGCCAGGTTGTAGCCGCACCGCGGCAGTTTAAACGAGATAAAAACATCACATATTAGCAGGTTTCTTTTTTGTTTGGGGATCGGTGACGAATCGCAAAAGTCGTTGCCGGCGGGGATCGAACTCCTTCTGCACTCGAACCTTGTCGCTCACTTTCGCGTTGCGCCACAAGTACTGCACGAAGAGCCGCTTCTTGAAGTCCGGATTTGCAGTGCGCTCGTCGGCCGTGACCTATAGTGAGGCGATTATGTTGAACAACATTTTGGCAATTCACAAGGTGAAAGAGGCAGGTAGTAATAACCCCTTATTTTTAGTAGAAAACAAATTTTAAAGCGAAATACCGGTCGGTTTTTGAAACGCATCGCGGACAACTGAATTCTTACGTATTTATGCTAATTTGCTCGAGTTTATGTTCATTTGCATAAGCTGCATAAGAATGCTGGTGTACTCGATGCGTTTCAAAAACCGCACTGTATTTCGCTTTAAAACACATTACCTTATCAATCATTGTCACAATTCGGTGGAATGATGTGCAGGTCTTCCAGAACGAATAGAACCTGATAACCTTGTAGACGTGGCAGAGCGGAACCTGGAAAGAATAACGTAACCTCGGGTTAGAACTGAACTTCTTGTTTCACTCAGCATACAGCCCCATTGCAAGATACACAACCTCATTCAAAGCGGAGAAGAAATGCAAAGATTAAGCACTTAGAAAGACAAACAGTATATATTGAGAGATATTTTAGCATTCAACTTATTCTATATTTAGTTTCAGCGGAATACGTCTTTAAAATTTGGATTATGAAACAATTGTATATACACCATGTACGCTAGTGTGCGCGGTGTGATCTTTCAAAGTGCTTTTATTATAGCCTTACCTTACAAGCTATATATAGTCAAACCCCAAGAGATAAAGAAGTCCATGCACTACAGTTCCCCAAAAAGTATGCCAATTAGCTGTCTATTATAAGGATATTTAGCTTAAGTACTGTAGAAATGACCTACATAGAGCATTCATTCATTTCAAGCTGCACGCAAACACTTTTAAGACAGAACAGGTACAGTAACTTCAGCCACGTTCAAATTTCCCGCGTAAATACAGAAGCTCTCACACACCTAACCCCTCTTGTTCTTTGCCCACGCCACAAAAGACACGTTTTTTACAACACCTGCTTCTTGTGTGGGGCAGTTTTCCGCTATCTCTGTACTTGTAGTAGTCTTTCATAAAACATTCGTTCATCTCAAGCGGATTTTTGCACGCAATCACATATAAGACAGGACAAGTACAGTAACGGCAGCCACATTCAAATTTCCCGCGTGAATTCATAAAGCTCTGCACGCCTGCACTCTATGCGGCAAACCTTGTTCTTTTCCCGACGGCTTCGGAACGAGTAGCGCCTCTTCTGTGTCTAGTAAGTGGTTACGTTTTAATTTTACGTTTGCATTCGGTTGCTTAGAGAAAATATATAGTTGTGGCGCATGGCCAAATGTGTTACCTGCAACTTACCAGAATCTTTGTACGAACTAGTGGACTAAAATTTGCCCAATGCGCAAATGTCCTTCTGTTTGTGTCATCCGCAACTTTCAACAAAATGTTCTTTATCCTCGTTATTTCTTTTTTATTGTCTAGTCACGCAATATGTGTGCACTTAATAGGGTCAATAACATTATTGCTCGCTTCAGTTACCTGGTCTGCTCTCGCATGGCCCACTCGACTGCTGGCCCCGCTCACCGAGGACCTCGGCGTCGAGGAGATTGACATCGAGGGACCCGGACCCAGTGGGTTCTGCGAGGTACCGGTGGTGGTGGTGAGAGCAGCAGAGATCACCTAGAACAGCAAGGGTCAGTTTGCTTTTATCGTAGGGACTCATCGTGAAAATGGCCGAGGTAATCCGTTATTATGCTATCAACGTTATTAGGACATCTGTATAAAAGTTCATTGTCAGTTCTATGTTTTCATCATTATCACGTAGAGTATATGTGCATGCTACTTGCCATCCTAAACCGTAATAAAAGCTGCCCAACTATTCAGAGAAGACTACGTTCCTGCCATAATTGATATATTCTCGCGCAAGCAGTTCTCTGCCGACGTACTAGTATTCCGCCACACATGACTGTAGGAAGGGCCGAAGTATGTCCTACATACTGGAGATCTACGAAACGGAGTGTGATAAAACACCCACCTTTCCCTTTGCCGTAATGCAGTTCACCCGATGGAACTTCTTGAGGTCTTCCGAATAGAAATATTTGGTCGGTCGAGAAGTATGCCTCCACCATTGATCGTCACCCATGATGTCACCCATTCGGATCTTCAATAATGAATTACTAAATAAACCTGCAAATTCCTACAAGGTATGGATTCAACCCACTTCTGTGCTGACTAACTAAGTCGTTACACTTCAAGAGCGTGCGCCTTTATTCCAGAGTGGTACCGTAGAATGTCAAAGGTTGCTTATGATATGTTCCGAAGAGATCTTGTGCCGCAGGTGAAGAGTTCCAGTGTATAATAATCTAATTTATGAATATTATATATAACGCCACCTACCGTATCTCCATCAACCACAAAACAATAATTGTCTTCGACCATTGTTGGTGGGACAGCATTTGATAGCATACTATCCGGTGCGGTCATCAGATTCTCCAGTGCAGCTTCTGTTTGCACGGTGTCATGATGAACAGAGTGCACAGGCATGTCCTGAAAGCGAGAGGGAGTATGCATATACTTTTATGTGACAACGGCTGCTTTTCTCTTAGATTGAGAGTAATCTACTGCTAGTTGACTTGACTGAATAATCAAGCAACTAAAATAAAAATGCTATCCAACCTTATGGAATATCACTGGCTCCTCAGCGGACAGAAGAGTCTCGGCGGAGACTCCAGAGTCGACCAGCTCAAAGGCTCCAAGATCGATGTCATAACATGATGGATCTTCAGACGATGATGAACTTGGGGCCCGACTAGAATACATTTCGTTAAAATTTGAAGTTTGTAGCTTGATGCAAAGCCAAATCAGCTGCAACACTCACGCAAAAAGAATATCATGAACGCTGAAACCAAGCCCTATGACAGTTAGAAAACAAACAGCACAAACGAAAAGAACATATAGTCAGACAGTTGCACGGCAGAGTTGTTGAACGAATATTACATGAGTTAGTTCCGTATTAAAACAAACAAATCACGCGAAAAGTGTTAGAACGTGTGGAAATAGTGGGCGAGGGCTCAAGCAGCTATGAAAATTTGGTGCTTTCCTTTTTGTACACTGCAGATATATGTCAAAACGTTTTTGAATCGAACAATAAATACAACTGTGTGAGCTCCAACCCATGAAAGAAAAACACAAGTATTTACCACTGAGTTAGGAAATACCCTTGATGCTGAGGTTTTTTACTAATTCACTTACTGTTTCAATTAATTTCTTTAGGCAAAAATCATGTGCAGTCGGGTAAATGCTTGTGAAATCATTCGCAAAAACATGTTAGTGAAACATTCAACAGGTGCAGTAATCAGAACAAAACACGTTTAGACAGTCGAAAACAGGCAAAAGAAAAACAAACAAACATTAAACATGACATAAAGAGTGCATAAACAGATCACGACCTCGAACATAATAAAAACGCTGGAGAGATGGTGAGTCAATGTAGGTAAGAAGTGCGGTGCAAGACACATACTTCGCGGAACCGCTACAGTAGTCAAGTCCGAGCGGTTCGCTACCACTCGCTCGTTTTCTTCGAAGAACAAACTACAAACCAGAACGAAGGTTGTACTTCAATTGCATTAATTCAAGGAATTTCTACGCATATGTGAACGAATAATTATCTACGAGTTACGAATTAATATTTTAAGAATTACGAATACGAATAGACTCATAAGAATTAATATACGCCGCTCTATTGAAACTAAGATGCACACTACACATGCCACAACACATCAACAGCAAGCGATGGACTCAAGGCAGATTGACAGGCTACTCACATCAAACAATTATAAATTCATGCAATAGTAGCAGAAGTTCTGCAGCAGCAAAGTCCTTTAGCAGCACAGCAGTGTGGCAGCACGCAGGCATCAGTGATGTGTTCACTCTGAATTACCTGATTGGGAGCTCCAAGTCTGGAACCGATCGCGAAGGTTCTGGACCGATTTCTGGAGGCGGTTCCTGGATTATGGGTGCAGAAGCAATAGTGGTGGGTGGGGAGACAACAGCCCTAATAGGTGGTGTCACACTATGCACCGTCGTCGGGCTTGGACACCGAATAACTGGAGTTTCCGCACAAGCTGTTGCTAGTGGTTCAGGTCGGAATGGTGACGACACCATCAAACTAGACCGCTCACTTTCCGGCGATGAGAGCGTGAATATTGGAGGTGGCGAGTTCCGGACCAATGTTTCATGAGCATGTTCCTGAGGTCGAGGCATTGGAGGAAATGTGCTCAGTTCTTCACTCTCCTGGATCTCCTCCTCAGAAAACTGCGGTGACTCTAATAATGGATTCTGCTGGTCCTCCGGCAATGACTCTTGTGGTGATGCTTGTCTCGAGGACTCCGTCGACGTCTCCTCTGACACTTCGATCAACGGCTCCAAATGAGTTGGTTCAATGATTTTCTGCACTTCATCTTCCAAGAATGGTTCCTCCGGAGGCTCTGTTGGAGACAGTATCGGGGACGGTGAGAGCAGATCTTGCTCCTGAACCACAGTCACAGTGTCGGGCGCCCCGAACAGAATCGGTAGTTGCGGTACGGGACGATGTACCGGTTCTGGAGGGATGGGTTCTTCCTCGGGAACTGGTTGCAACAACACTTCCATCTCTCGGAGAATCTGTGTAATGGGGGTCGGCGCAGGTTCGGCCTCTTCGTTCACTATGGTAGCTTCAGCAGGAATCAGCCTGTTGGAAAAAGAACAAAATGATTAGACAAGAATAATCATGCAGGGAAGTGCTTATGACGAGTTACTAAAATATAATATATCGTCCATGTAATTGACACAAATCAACTTTGTTGCATTGTTAGCTAATCACGTCTACGTCTACGTTTGCTCTATATCAAGCTGTCGGTTGTTCATGCACGTTTTTTACACATGTAGTTAACATTTAGGTGTGAGTTGAATATATTTTTGGCATGCGTTTTCTTAACATAAATAAACTTGAGGACAACATAATTGGACGAGATACATGTAGGTAACCTGGACCGGTGTGTAAACTCATAGAGGTAAGGGAAAGTTTCTAACCAAATCAATGCTCTTTTCGATATTACTAATACGAATTAAGGAAATATCTCAATGCCGTTTAAAATTAATTCGTCCCTACGCTTTTGTTGCGGCACCAGTATAGGGACAAAAAATTTACGGATTATTTGTTTGATTCTTTTGATTAGTAGTTACTACGCAAATTATAACAATAAGATGCGGATAAAGCAGAAACTTGTTAAACTGTATGGTGCTAACCTATGTAACAACGTATTGTAACATCTCTTTCAAAATTAGGCTAAATGTAAGGGAAACATACCGCACGTGAGGTTTTGAGTAGTCATCCAGCATTCGAATATATGAATCCCAGTGATCCATACAGGCCAGACCAATGGGCTAAATGATAATCAGATCATTAAATGCCTGATATTGGATTACATGGGATGCGCCCTGCTTCGCCATACCATTCAACATGTCAAGAACAATTGAATATCCAGCGCACAAGGAGCGTACATATCAAAGCGAATTTGAAACTCATCGTGGACAACTGAGTGCTTACGTATTTATGCTAAGTTACTCAAAATTAGCTCGACTTTTTATTCTAATTTATGTTCATTTGCATAAGCTGCATAAGAATGATGGTGTACTCGAGGTGTTTCAGAAACCGGGCAGTATTTCGCTTTAACCGAACAATAATACAAATAAGCAATATGAAGGTTCAGCATTTAGCAGCATGTGAGGGCAGCATACGACACGTAAATCAGCAGTTCAATATAGACAGCAGGAAATAACAAGCACAGGGGACATACGCATATATCTGGGATAAAATGGCAAGGCTCTATAGAGCAAAAATGTCTCATATTTGCAACACATGAAGCTCTTATAATCACAAAGACATGTCAAAAAAGCAGGGGGGAAAAGCAAAGCGGGAATAGTTTGGATTCCGGCGCACTGGTACGGCATCTTAGCTAATAGTACTCACTGTATAAAAAGAACGTTTTTCTCATGAAGGCCAACGCCCCAGAATCCAAACCACTCGTTTAACACTCACATTCTGCGGACTGACTAGCACGACGGAAGCGGTCGACGAGGCAACAGAAGCTGAACGGACATGCTGGAAGAGGGAGGGCAGGTCCTGTTTGACAGCATCAATGATCTTTGACCTTGGGGAGATGTTTAACCACCCAAGGGGAGTCAATGGATCGGTATGTTTGGCTATTCGTGCTCTCTTTTTCCTCCTCATTAATGGTTCAGGTGAGGGAGCTGTCATCGAAGGTCGTCTTGATTCAGGTATCGGGAAAAGCGGGTGAAAGGATAGCGGGGAACGGATCGGGGATGGGGTAAGCGTGTTTAGGGGTAGGGGAGGCACTTCACTAGGAACCGGTGGAGATTGAGCCTGTGGGGGCGGGGAAAAACAAGTGGGCGGTGATTGGGTACCCGGGAGAAGGCGTTCCCGCTCGGGAGGCGGGTCGTCTACGTGGAGGGTGTCCGAGTGCCACCAGACATCCTCGTCCCCGAAGTCACAAAGGGCGGCAAGCTTGGAAAGCATGAATGGCTCGGACACTGAGAGACAATCAGCGTGGGAAAGATCAGCGTGGGAAAGGGGCGGGGCATGCATGACAGGAGGCGGGGCATGCCGCAGGATTCCACGAAGCAGGCCACGAGCGGAACGCGCTCTCACCGAAGTCGAAACTGGAGATGGAAGGTCCCAAGACCCCGGACAAGATTGAACCCGCCGGGAAGCTTTGGCGGCCGAAGCTGGAAAGTCAGAGGATTACTGTATTTTATGTTTCCTCCTATCTAAACACTCTGCGCTCAACACAAATTGAGCAGCACTCCAGTGATAACCGTTAACAACATACGATGACAGAAAATCTTTTTGAAACTAAACTAAAGTCGACTTACCAATAGCTTCATAATCAGGACTGGGAAGGGGGAAATCGAACTTAAAAGATTCTAATGAAGGGTCGGGCGACCGGAAGTCGTCCCAGTAGGCCTGAAAACAAAATTGTTAAAGTATTCATTTACTGGATTACTTTTGAACGATGGTTAAAAGTTTAAAACCGTCTTCTTGAACACGTCGTCTATCGTACACCACCTAACCATACGCCATCAATGATCCACAACCGATTCTGATAGCACATAAAGATAGAAATAACACAAAGGTAAATTCAGCTAACCCACCTGTCTTAGGTGAACACTGGGTTCCGTCGATAATGAACAGTGTTCTGATATTGAAGGTCCGGATTCGGCCCACGAGCCACCCCGGGATAACATACGCGTAAACATCCTGGAAAGGCGTATTATCATTTCAGCCGTCTTTGCTCCGAGGGACGAGAAAAATAAATAAAAATAAACACAAAGGAAACAAAATATCTTCAAAGAACCTACATTGAGCGAGCACTTGCGGAAGAATTAGAATAACGAGAAGGCGGACGCCAGCTGAAAGAGAAGTTAATGTTTGTAATCGAAAACGACATCAATAAACAATAATAGTCTACATTCAATCCAACCAAGTTAAATATTACTCTAGAGCACTTGGTAACTTGACTGACTCAACTCCAATATTTCCGAACAAAGAACCATAACACTAGTTTGGACACAGCTTCCCAAAGAATCTGACAACATCAAGGCTGCCATTTCCACGTACATACTCCGCCACCATTTTAAAATGCGCATGGCAATGCAAGTTCCAAGAGCTTCTCGTGAATCATCAACTATCAGTGACGATCATACCTTGGACTATTAAAAAAAACAAACATATAAAAGGTAACCAAAGGTGCCATTCCTACAGTAGCTACCACAGCTAACACATACCAAACTGCAGCATTGCACAAGAAAGTGTGCCCAGCCTGCGCGGCACACTTCCGTCAGTGCAGTCACACCAGTGAATAAAAAACCCAATCAAACCTTCGTATTGATAACATTGTCGGCGAGGGAACTCGTTCCACAAAGGAGTAATCAAATCGAAGTGGAGTATTTCGTGCCGTGTAATCATCAACAAAACTAAAGAAATGAAACAAAATCAGCACTCGCACACAACTATAACACTGCATCCAAATAAGGAGAACACGTGAAATCAACTTATAAAATACTATCCATTTTTCCTAAAATCTTCACACCGCAGTTCTTCAAACAGAATGTTTAATGACTAGAATATATTGACTTAAAATTTAATAATAATGATAATTTAACGACTAAACGATCATTTAACGATTAAGTCATCTAGCGCCCTCGAGAAAGCCGATAAGATAGCCGTTTGATGAATATGCGTATAAGAACATCCATACTAAAAAGGACCGGACAAATTAGCATAAGTAACATCAAAATAAATAAGTTAAATGAAAAACTCACAATGGCGACGGGGTTATGGTGGAAGATGATATGGATGGTGCTTTGACCGGACGAGCATGCTCGAACCAGGTCTCTGCCTCCACGACTGGTTGAGTTTCAGGTCTAAATGATTGATCGTGGTCTAGAGGTAGTAGTTGAAGTTGGCATGATATGCATTGAGGGTTCGTTCCCAGTCAAAAACCGCCTGATTTTGGAGGAACACAAAACATCACAATATGGAATACAAGCATGAAGTCCACAAAAAATGTAAAATAAACAACTCTCCTAATAACAAATCAGAATGATAAAACCCGTCTGAAGAACGGATAAATAACTCACATTTGATTGGCAATTTGTTGTATGTACATTTGGAGTATCTCCTCACCCTGGCCCATTGCAAGGCGACGTTCTAAAATATTACAAATTTTGGAGTATTTTAGATTATAAGGGCAACGAAAACTTACTCCGCTATTAAAAAAAGTCCGAGCACTTAAACGCTTCATGGACTAATACGTCAACTTTTGATTTAAAGCGAAATACCATCCGGTTTTTGAAACGCGTCGTGGACAACTGAATTCTTACGCATTTATGCTAATTTACTCGAATTTTACTCGATTTTTTATTCGAATTTATGTTCATTTGCATAAGCTGCATAAGAATACAGGTGTCCACGATGTGTTTCAAGATCTGGCCGGTATTTCACTATAAAAAATTACATAACATCTTACCAATCATCCTCTTCCTCTTGAGCAATTGTAGCAGATCTGTTCCTCGGAACTTTCTTCCAAAGTAATGGATCTTCTGGATATACTGTATTCCTACCAGATCGATACACATTGTGGTGACCGCCAGACCAACTCCCAAGTAGATTAGCATAACGACAATGTAACTGAAAATACATTAGATCATTACTTATAATACCGTTAAAGCGAAATAGCGGCCGGTCTTGAAGCGCATCGTGGACAACTGAATTCCTACGTATTTATGCTAATCAGCTCGATTTTTTTATTCTAATTTACGTTCATTTCATAAGGCTGGTGGTGTGCTCGGCGTGTTGCAAAAGGCAACCGGTATTTCGTTTGTAAGTTACACCCGTAGTTCCTTACAAATCTGATGTTATCATCACTTTGCAATACCCCAAACAAGCAGCACTTACTAAAATAATGTGTTGCTTCTAAAACAAAATATAGTAGACGGACCAAGCCTAAGCCTAAGCCTAAGTATCTAAATTGGAAACAAAAAAGAAAAGCATACTCATGATTCTCCGGCACAATATCACCAAACCCGATAGTTGTAAGCGAAATGAAGGCTGGAAAAAAAACGCAATTATTTCGCAATTAACTTATTTTTAAAACGCAATTAACTTATTTTCTAACAGAAGGAAAAGTATGTCAATTCTCACGCACTCTCCAAAAAACGAAGTCGTTATGACTATCAATGTTCAAGTACTTGGAGTGTGATGTGATAACAAATAGACACATTAAATTAAAATACATTACACAAATAAATTAGATAAATATACACATGTAAGTAAAGAAAAAACTAACAATAATAAAAAGCGTCCATATATGACCAGTCCTCCAGAAACGAGAATAAAACACCGCCGAACGCAATGTAGAGCTGTAAAAAGTTATTATTTTTGTATTTAGATCAAGCTACTGAAGTTTCATTCATCACAGGTAATGCCACCTCAGATTGCTTGGGTAAATCTTTCCTACACCGAACCTTATAATACATGCAACTAAATAGTAAATTGAACGGATTAATATCTCGAAAGCAATCGCATAATAAGCAAAATAATCGTCCGTTATTTTTATGTGTCAGATCCTTTAGTCAAATAAGAATCGCTGACCAGTAAAACAAATGTCTGCTATTTTCACGGGTCTAATTGTTTAGTCAAAAAAAAACATAACTAACCAGTAAAATGGCAAATACGAGTAAAACAGGCACTTCGGTCTTGTCCATCACCAAGTCCTCCCAATCTAATGTTGATTTCGATTCTTCTGATTCGGCCGAAGTCTCAGAAGACACATCGAGATTTGCTGAAAGGGCAATTAGGATATTTAGATAATTAGGCATTTAGTCTCTTATTAATGACATGTTCCACAAATACTTGTCCCATGGTGATGTTGATTCGTCAGAAAAGTACGCCACATTAGCGCCATTGTTTCGCCGCGTTATTTTTCGCCTTGAGATAGTAGCATCTGGTTTCTTTGTGGAATCTAGCTGTCCCTTTACAACAGTAAGACAAGGGGGAACTGCAAACATCACCAAGTCATTAAAGCGAAATACCGGCCGGTTTTTAAAACACATCGAGTAGACCAGCATTATTATGCAGCTTATGCAAATGCACATAAATTGGAATAAAAAATCGAGCTAAATTCGAGGAAATTAGCACAGTTATCCACGATGCGTTTCAAAACCCGGCCCGTGTAAAGTTATCGTTGAATAATTACTAACCCCCGGCAACAAGATCTATCGGTACCTTCAGGAAATAATGTTTTTCGAAAAAATACAGAAATGCTGAATACAGAAATGGGTTGCGATTTGAGAAAGAGCATTCTTTTTTTTAAGAAGAGACAGATCACACAGAATGGGATTCAAAAGTTGTTGCACAACAATAACAATAACTCTACCTTCCGAGCGCCGCCGAAATAATATTGAAACAATTTCGTCTGAACAATGACTTGCTAATAATAATAACTTGGTTTTTTTCTGACATAACTAATTCTTAGTTATTGATTTTTAGATAGCGCCTGCCTAAAGGTTAAGGTTAAAGCTTTCAGGTCACTAAATATCTTAATACATATAGGTTACTGGTCACCTTGCTTACATATATTGAGTAGAGCTCCCGTCATACTTCCCCGTACCGTAAAACATTAGTCAGCAATGGTACGGTGAACAATGTGTATACTTTCTTACTTCGGATTTGCTCAACTTTATATTTATTAATTTATAATTGAAAATAAATATTTTTTACATAAAGCTAACCTTTTCCATTAGACGTTTGTCGTTTCAGTGAGGCCCTTAGCCATACTTTTGCTTTTTTCATCCTCTTATACAGCCATATGGTGCACTCGGACAGAAACTTTCCCAAGTCACCAATTGTTATAATTGCCAGCGGCGCGCCAAATAAGGCGAAGATTACACAGGCAATACGACCCGACGAGGTGGCAGGCACGATGTTACCGTAGCCTGGAATTACTTGGTTGTTAAAGCGACATTGTGCGTGGTCTGTGAAACGTTTTCTGGGGAAACTGCGTTTATTTGGTTGTTAAAGCGACATTGTGCGTGGCCTGTGAAACGTTTTCTGGGGAAACTGCGTTTATTTGGTTGTTAAAGCGACATTGTGCGTGGCCTGTGAAACGTATTCTGGGGAAACTGGGTTTGAAGACAATTTCAAATGATAAACATCAGAGGAATTACTTCTGTGAAAGATAATTGCGAGTAGACTTTTTTTGTGAACACTATCGACAGTGAAACAATCATCAGAGAACCTTTTAAATTAGCTCAGTCTTTACACTTTACTTTTTACACTTACACAATGGTTGCATTTTATTTTGATTTAGTCTATTGCTCTAATAACCTGTTTTTTTTCATTGTGATTGAATGCATATTCTTCAACTAAAATATCAAGAAGTATCCTGGAGTTATCGTAGGACACATTTTCATATATATAAGCACTTTCTCTATGTACGGATTATTCTTTCTTTGTGGCCGATAAAGCTCATGCCTTTTTTTATATTGTTAGATAATCATATACAAGATATTTGAATTCGACGGCAGCCTTCAATAAAAACATACTGACCTATCGTTGCCATAGTTGTTGCGGCAAAAAATAGCGCTGAACTTGCAGTCCATAATTTTTCCGATTTTCCGCCTCGTCCTTTGTTTTGCCTGAAAATTTATACAGCTTCGCATAAAACAATCGTGACTGTGACCCTAAGACTATGAGCACAATTCGAGAGTACTCACTAACGAACCAAAATAAGATGTTCGTAAACCACCCGTGAGCCGTTTATGAGGTTTAGGCCGGCTTGAACTTAACATTGTGGGAGTGGTCCGAGTCTCCATGTGGAAGGCGAGCGAATCAGGGATACGCAGAGTGCTTCTCCCGCCGGTGAAAGTTCTCAGCTCTCGTGCATACGACCACCGTAGTTTGTTTAGACAGAAAGTGAAAAACATTCTCACCTGTGCCTTTTCAGCCGTCCGCCTTCTTCTGAAGAAGAACTTTCAGCGATGCGTAAAGATCGAACATCAGCATATCTAAATATATAAACGTTGAAAGCGAAATACCGTTTTTGAAACGCATCGTGAACAACTGAATTCTTACGTATTTATGCTAATTTGATCAAATTTATTTCGATTTTTTTATTCTAATCTAAGCTGCATAGGAATGCTGGTGTACTCGATGCGTTTCAAAAATCGGCCTGTATTTCGCTTTAAAGGATCGCAGTCACTACAAATTCGTATTTTTTATTCGCTTTTCATTAATTGTTCAAGTATGTGAAGAAAACGACGATTCCAGCGCCAAAGTACGGCAAAACGAACTCAGGGAGAGAAATTCCTGTTTATGACTTTTACTTATATACCGTAGTTTATAAGTGCCCGTATAGAGTTTCATAATAAATACCCTGCAGTGATAAACCACGCGCCAGGTGTAACACTGCAGGCTGTTCACTCTCCAAGTACCCCTGGCAATTGCATATATGCACCGGCGTCGGTCATTTATCAAAACTCATTCTCATTGATTTCTCTCCCTGAGTTCCATTTTATGTGGATTTTTATGGGCTGCATATTGTTTTATAAATCTGCTTGCATCTAATAAAAATCGAATAAAAAAGTTGATTTTGAAGTGACTGCCTTCCTTTAAGAGGCGATCCCTTGGCCCTAGCCCGAAGACGTCGAGCATTTGTCAACTGGAACTCGTCGCCTAATGCTCAGGACATCGTCATATCAGGCCGAAAGCTTCGAAACCCTCTGTAGAAGACATGGACACCCACGTGTGCCGTCAAAGATTTACTTTATTAAATATTTTCCCATTCGTAGCCTTCAGTTATGATCTCCTGTATATTGTTGTATTTCTTTTTTGTTCGCTTTTTATGTCTTTGTGTATTTTATCGACAAACTGTGCGTGTACATTTTTGTGTGCGTAATAAATATTATTATTATTAAGAAAGAAATAATCAAACTGTTGAGTATACGGAATTCACTAGAGTAAGAGTAGAGGGAGACTAACAGGGTATCAAACAATTTAATATTCGTTGATCTAGAGTTGTAAAATTAAATAAATTGAATAGTTTTCTTTTAGCAGGCTTTTTTTAGTTTAGATCAAAAATTCCTTGGTACGCACGTTTACGGAATATGTTACAAATGTATACTTACCTCACATACTGCTCCTTGAACGCCTTATATAATTGATCATTGTACTTTTGAAGTTGCAGGCCCACGTCACTACGCCAGTTCTAAATATAATGACGATATATTGAAAAACATAAATAAATAAATAAATAATTGTCAACTAAAATAAGTAAACTATACGACTATACGTTTACAAAAAAGGTGTGTACTATACTGTATGTTCACACCAGCTTTAGCCTTTAACCTTTAAATTAACTATAAATCTATAAATAGTTGTTCCTGAGCAAGCTTTTATATGGCTACCGCTAGTGTCGTCATAGTATAGTGTTAACTAAGGAAAGAGGTTTCCACATATACTATGAATAATTATTGAAACACTGGGAAAACTTTTGTATAATCCTTAGTTTACCAGTGGTCGTATGCACGAACACCGGGAATATACCCTCCCATTGGGAGGTGAGAGAAAGAGAGGGATCACACGAATCAGAGACACGCAGATATAAGTTCTCACTGGGCAGGCTCCCCACAGAAGTTTTTAAATTTATTATCCCCTTTCAATCGAGCTAAGTTATGCTCTAACTCTACACGCAGCCGAGCGACTCTATAAAAAAAGGTACTAAAACGCATTGGTTCAATAAGTTTGCCCATTCTATTTCTAAAATAAACTTCTTTTTTTCGGCCGTCTGCTGCAATATGAGAAGTGCGTGTGAAAGACTAGCAAATGTGCGTAAATAAAGGAAAAACAAATAACCTGCTGGCGTTAAATTGACTGGCCCTTTTTTAGTTAAGATCAATTATTCAGAACAATTATACAACGTAATTATGTAAAGTTATTGGGCTCAGGTCTTACAATTAGCACACAAACGAAAGTTACTACGACCAAATTATAATTGTAAGCCTAGGAACCATACTACCACAACGATCTACATCCCAACATCCACCACACAATTAATGTATTTAACGGGTAAAGCGAACTACCGGCCGGTTTTTGAAACGCATCGTGGACAACTGAATTCTTAAGTATTTATGCTAATTTTCTCGAATTTAGCTCGATTTTTTATTCTAATTTATGTTCATTAGCATACGCTACATAATAATGCTGGTCTATTCGATATAGTTTCTTGGTTTTCTAATAGTTTCTTAATACGAAAACGAACAAGTTACCAACTCTCAAAAGGATACCGCGCAAAAAAAAATCCATTTACATGTGAATTCGTTTTTTTTATGTTTTGTCCATTTACGATTACGGTATACTTGTGCTATGTTGTCTGTTTTGTAATTACTTAATCTCTCTGAAGATGGCGTAAGCCGAAACGTCAGAAATAAATGTGTCTAACCATATTGTTTGTTTTCCTGGCTGGAATAAAGAAGCTTACAACACACTGAAGTAAAAAAACGCAGATGATAGCAAGTTAAAGCGAACTACCGGCTGGATTTTAAAACACTTTGAATAGACCAGCATTATTATACAACGTATGCAAATGAACATAAATTAGAATAAAAACCGAACTAAATTGCAACAAATTAGCATAAAAACGTAAGAATTCAGTTGTCCACGATGCGTCCCAAAAACCTGCTGGTATTTCGCTTTAATGCTGAGTGAGTTTGGCAGACACTGGGTTGCGTAATTTGACGATTTCTTCATTATTCTTACTAACCTTCAGCGGTCCGCCCGCTTTGGGTCGTTCGTTCATAGAAACCACCAAATTTCTTCGAAACGCCTCGATATTGTTCTTGCCAACTCGTTTCAACTGAACATTTTACTTTGATAAATAATTGTGGAAAACTTTGTCCTCTACCAATTGGGAAACCGCGACACGAGCCGCGTCTCCTGCCAGTGCACCAGAATAGCTATGTCCAAAATATCATAAAAACGCCTTCGATTGAGCCCAAAAAACCCCCATGGAATTATAAGGTTACACCGTTTTGCGTTAGTGACTACGGTATTTTCATAATTTGCAGGCCTTATTTCCACAGAAAAAATTCTAGCTGTGCAATTTGGTGCTATTATTTTCATTAGTCTTTTTTTTCTAGTTTTAGTTTGGAAATATTTTTGAATCGATGTCAAATGCTACAAGATGAAAATGTTGCTAAATATGGTTGTTTGGAATTACAAGAAAAGTAACATAGGAACTCGTGATATGAAAGAAAAGGCCAAATGGCACCCTGATCCAAGGGCCCAAGTTGCTGATGGTAAATGCCGACCCTAAAGGTACCCTAGGCCGTTGGTAGTAAATAACCTACCCTATCTTCATTGGGCGATTCCAAACTGTAGAATATCCACGCTCCAACCACAGCGTATAAACAGACAACAGCAACGAGGGCGACGTGGGGTAGCACGAGTTTGATGTACTAAAATGTGTATTTTAATTCGCCAAACGTGTGCCAAGTTAGTGCCTGATTTATCTGGGAACCGGGTCAAATATGACATTGGTCAATTATGACAGGCCATTAGTTAATTGTGACTCTAATTAGCGTGTAACTTTATAACATACGTTATCGATTTTTCCTGCTAACTCATTAAATACCGTAGACTAGAAGCCTAGCACACTTTCTCGTATCATTATGTGCCTCTTCGGGTCGAAAAGGGCACATCGTGGAGCATAATTAGCATGTAATACATAGCAAAGCTGTCCTGCAAACTTTCAAAGACCACGTACTATTCTGCTTTAAAGTTGATCGTTATTTACCTTTTTGATCTTGCTGGTGGGTGGAGGCGGGGTCGCGTCCAGAAGACCCTCAATCTCCTTAAATTGTTCCTCCATTCTTATTGTTCAAGTGACGTCAGTCGACACCCATTGACACGATATGACACGCCCCGTGTAGTTTACCTGGAATTAATCGATACATCCGTCATGATTTATTTACATGACACGACCGTATAACACTTCATGACACCATTTGACACTTCCCGTTTGTGTATCGTCTTCTGAAATACACCCCTCACCATACTATATGACAAGATATGACACTATACGACACATTATTACCGCTTGCTCGTAAGATTCCGTTTCTTATGCAGAAAATTGAAAATATCTCCCGCAACCGCTCCCCATGGAAATAATTTGGGCACGTTTTAATCTGAAAAGAAAAGTGCATCTTTATAAAACGAAAAAAAAATAACAACAACCGTATCAGAGGAAACAGAGTGCAGATGGACTGACTGAAACGCAACACTGCAGATGCAAACATACGTTTACAAACATTTATATATTCGCGTAGTACATACATAGATGCTATTATGCTACTAGAAAAATAATCATCTTTATTGGACAATATAGATGAGGCGGAAAATGTGAGTAGTTTGTAAATGACCAGAAGGAACCCTAAGATGTCAGTGCATTATGGACCACCAACATACTAACAAGGGACCTGTGTAAAAGATAATACTAGAAGAGTCTGCAAGTCACACTACAAAGCAAAAATATAGGAGGAGAAGACTTCAATAAAACACTGAATTCTCAACTAAAGCAAAATGAAACAGGAGTAAGACGACAAAATAGAGCATGCAACATTCACACTTGATCTTATTTTTATGGAACGGCGTGACACAAATATGCACCAAGATCATGAAACGAAAAGAACAAAAGTTTTCTTTGACATCTACCCAGCCAATAGAATTCTAACAAAGGACATTAAATGACGCTAAAGCGGTATAACTTCCGATGTTTGCAACGCATGTTGGACAACTACATTCCACTTGTTCTGCGCATATTCCGCATGTTATACCGCTTTAACCAATTAAACGATACAGGGACTTGATGTTTGAAATAGACACTAGTCCTTGCCAGACAAATTGCTATATAAAATTGCATTGATTGCATATGCACAGGAAGTTAGTGTGTTATTTACCCGGTTCAGCTACGCTTGTTATTCAAATGGTTGTTCAGTTTTAGGGATCAAATCAAGAATGAAGAAGAAGGGAATAGAGAGAGAGAGAGAGAGAGAGAGAGAGAGAGAGAGAGAGAGAGAGAGAGAGGATATTTAGGAGTTCGCCTACCAAATGCGGGGGGAATACACTGGGGAATTGAGCAGATAAAGTTGCGAATTCATAAGTGAAATAAAACTAAAGAAGAATGCTTGGGAGGGAGAGAGGTAGGGAGACGGGAAAAGAAGCGAGAGATAAAGAGAAAGAGAGGAACATACTGAGAGAGAGAGAGAGAGAGAAAGAAAGAAAGAGCGAGGCAAAGATGTGTCTACGTCTTAAAAACAATCGCAACATTTAATTGAATGCCTTCACTTCTTTTGTAAGCTGTCCAATTTTTCTGATGCTTTCAAATAGAATATAGTCTTCTGGCTTATGCGACTGCTTGAATTGCCACAAAAAAGTTTACATGTGAGGAAGTACAAAACATTGCGTGGACGTATTATATATTGTTTGTGAAACGTATTTTACAACAGCGACTGCATTCCCAAGCATTATATGTAAGCTGTGTCAGGTCCGGCTCAGACGGACACGTAAAATTTGCATATAACACATGGGGCTGCATATGACAATAATTCTTTCAAAATCAGATTTCATATATACACATGAAAGAAAGCTCATGTATACATAAACAAATAAATAGTAAGGTTGAAAGTATTTGTCATGGGCCTTCAGCGGTAAATCAATCGTAGAAATAGAGAAGCATGGGAAAGTAGAGTGAAAGAGAGCTAAAGAACGCGGTAGAGACTAGGAGAATGGACAGAGAGAGAATAGAGAGAGAAGGAGTTTAGAGAGAGATAGAGAGAAGGAGTTTAGAAAGAGAGAGAGAGAAGGAGTTTAGAAAGAGAGAGAGAGAGAGAGAGAGAGAGAGAATGTTGCCATTTAAGCACCAGAGACCACACGTTTATCCATATATCTTTTTTTGCGTGTCCGACGAGTTCGCTAGGTTAGGGTATTGGGTTTGGATGTTCCACAGAAATATGACCCCAAAGCACAATAGTTTTCAAACCCCTCAAAGTTGATAAGAGGGAGCGAGAGAGAGACAGCGAGAGAGAGAAAGAGAGGGGGAGGGAGAGAGAAAGAGAGAGAGAGATCTTATTTAAAGCAATCTAACAGCTTGTTTGTGAAGCTGGTGCCCGATGTATTTTTTATTCAAACAGTCTCGTTTGTATATGTGCATGGGAATGCAGATATTAAACATATTACATCTCAAAATCGGATGTTGTACCGCTTTAAGTCACGCAGCGTTGCATGATTGATTTTGAAGCAATGTAGCTGTCGATGATTACGGGAAAGGGCTCAAACAAATTTACAAATTTATGGTTAGAAAAAAATTGGTAGGTATGTACATTGTTATTTTATCTCCCGCCCCGGTGGCATAAATCCTCGTCTATGACTTATAGGGGTCGAAACGAGGTGCAACTTCTACCCATATTCAATTGAAATACTTTTTTTTCTTTTCTTATTTTATTCCTAAATATTGTAGTTTAAAATTATAGCTATTTTTTCTACTACATACGGCTAAATACAGCCGTGGAACGCTTTGCAGTGCAAAGCAAAGCATGGCCACCTAGTAAATTATAGATGAAGTAACCTCTTTTATTTATAAGGTAACGTTTCGGGGTTGAATGCAGGACAGTGATTTGTTTGCATCGAAAAATAGACATTGAACCAACAAAAGAATATAGAAGCGTTTGGAAATTATAGCTGAAAGATTAACAGAGCGGAAAGAGCAATTACATTTACATATTCAAAGGTAAGGAAAGGCCATCATCAACGTCTCGGGAAGCCGGGAGTTCATGTGTCCAGGAAAGGGGCCACACGGGGGAACCATCGATTGTAAAACTGGGGCCCACTCTCACACACACACACACAAGCTCAAGCAGAAGCAGTTTTGGGAGCTGGCTGGGCAGTATGTACTTTTAGGGAGAAAGAATTTCAGGACCCCCGAGTTTTTGGGAAGCAGGGAGAGAGGGGGGGGAGAGAAAAGAGAGGGAGAGAGTGAGCTAGAGATAGATGGAAAGAGAGAATTCGAGGGAGAAAGAGAGATTGAGAGGGAGAGCTGAAGAGAGCGTTCCGTAACCTTACGCCTAATAACAAATGTCCCAGGTGTTAGCTCATTTACATAATATGTAATTACCAGACGGCTGCGCCGCCTGAGGCGACCTTCTAGTACATTTTTATTTCATACATACGTGAAACGTGCAACGTGGATTCAAAAGTGATTCAAAAAATTAGCATATGCTACAATCCTCGCTTTATTGCTTCTTTTGTTGCTGTATATTTGCATGTTCTTTGTATTTTAATCGAAGTACTTTGAGCGCCGCGGACGCGCCCGAACGATATACCACACACTTTCCGTATATGCAGCCTTTTTTGGACTTTTGTGAGAGGGGCGCTCGGGATGTGAGATGGCTCAGTGCATGGGAACATGAACTACTGAACCAATCCTACTTCCTGAACGTAACGCACATCATCCAAACACACAATCAATCAATCAAACAAACAAACAAACAAACAAAGCTCCCAACTTTATATAATAAGATAGGTTGGAAAGTTACAAATGTTTGAGCATTATGTCCGCCCTTAGCCAATACCGGTAGCGTAATCGGTTAACGTATTGACCCGGACAACCAAAGTGTGGGGACGATACTCGCCCGACCGAAACCCCAATTTTTCATTTAAAAAGTTAGTTCAATCCTAATTTCCTTTGTTCACCATAGCTTCCTCTATATGATGAGCTTCTGTCACCAAAAAAAGGAGGGTTTCTCCCAAAAAGAGCGTCCCAAAATTAACGGGCTCTCGTAGGTAATAAATAGACAATTTGGGGCACATTTATTGTTTCTTGCTCGAATTTGGAATTGGATTATTGTTGAGCGAACGTTAAAGGAATAGGGCCATCTCGAAATATTTTCTCTTTTATTTTAGACTTTAGTGAGGATGTATGCCTTTCAAAAATGTGATCTCACTACAACGCAAGTGATGCAACCAACATTTAATGAAACTCCGGGGTTCAATTCCCGCGCCTGGTTGCACCGTCCGGGTGGTAAAAACGGTACGAGATGAAAACTTGGGAAGGTTTCTTGGATCAGGGCTGGCCACCCATTCCGTAATCAAAGATGGCCTATATCTCTGGAGCGCACTACTTCGGTAGACCAGAACGGACTGCAGGGACCCCTTCGGGCCCTGAAGAACAGTCCTAGCTTTAACTTTTTTCTTAAAGCGAAATGCTAGCCCCTTTGAAAAATTTGCATATGATAAGCAAATCCTATGTATCCTATGCTAATTTTGTACGATCGACCACGGCAATCGTACAAAATTAGCATAGGATACATAGGATTTGCTTATCATATGCAAATTTTCCAAAGGGGCTAGCGTTTCGCTTTAACAACGCAAATGATGCAATGTCGAATGAAATTCCACAGGAACGTGTTCATTTTCAAAAGCCATGTATTTCTTTTTCTTTATGTGGGTTCCACAATGAGTTGACAATGAGTAAACAAGCCCAAAATATGAAACGAAAGTGACAATAATAAAATTCTACGCTTCAAGGACGTGCTCCTTGAGCGGAAAGCAGAATTATTACGGAGAGTAACAGTTCACGGGTATACATGTTTTAGTCGTCTTGTTATGTAAAGTTTGGAGCGTTGTTTGTTTGTATGTTTGGATGATGAGCGTTACGCCGAGTTAGTACGGAAAGGCTGCATATATGGAATGCATGCGGTGTATCGGTCGGGCGAGTACGCGGCGCTCGAAGAACGACAACTCCAAATACAAAGAACGTCCACATCCAGAGTAACAAAACAAGCATCGAAGCGAAGATTTTAGCATAAACTCCTTGCCCTAATTGTTTTGAAGCTACTTTTGAATCCACTTTTCATGTAAAGCATATAATAAAACAAATGCATTAGAAAGGTGACGTAGCCGTCTGGTATAAAATAAAAGTCGAATCTGGCGTTGCTGAAGTGCTGTCGAGAGGCCTGGCGGTTTCATTAGAAAATATAAGTAAAATAAAATATAATTAGCAACGCACACATCTTAAGATCTTACAGTCACAATACCATTGAAGTGCATTGCGCGCCACAGCAGAGCAGCGAGCAATACATTCCAATGGTGGCGCGCCAGCCCTCCGGAAGGAGGAGGACTGGCACCCCGACGGTGCAGCTCCCGAACCTGCTCCCACACACACAAATCAAAACTATTGGCTACTTTATGGTGTATTGCATTTGTTCCCCCAAGTTTCCATCAAAAACGTCTTCTTTTATTGGTGGGACTTTTCTACGCCATAATTTCAATCCAACGAAGAAAATAGAAAACTTGGAAAATTAAGTTAGACAAAGTGCTTCTTCTCTCCGTCTCCATCGCTCTCTCTCTCTCTCTCCCCTCTCTCCCTTTAAATCTCATCTCTCTTGTTCCGTTTCTTCCAGCTTTTTTGTTCGATAAGGAAGTTGAAGTTTACATTTGCAACAAACGCACAGCACGAAAGAAAGAATAGAAAGTAAAGAGACTAGAGCCTTCTTTAGCACATAGCAAATAGACGAAATAGATGAGCAGGTCAAAACGGATTTTTTGCAGCAGCTATGCGCCAGACACTACTGCAAATGGTGTACGCGTGGCGCACATGTTGGAGCGCGCGCAGTGCGCCATCTTTGCGCCACAGGTGCGCCAAAAGGAAACGAGCATTCTATCAAAAAAAGTTTTCGTGTATTCTGCAAAATATTATGCATCTATGACATGTATATTGCCCACCAATAGTACCCTTAGTACCCCAGATCTTTCTAAATTTGGTGCCTCTCTCACTCTATGTCTTCTTTCGCTCTCTTTAATAATATCTCTTGTTGTCTCGATGCGTTGTCTATATCTCACTCTTTCCCTCTGCTGTCCCCTTCTCTCTCTCTCTCTTTCTCTCTCTCTCTCTCTCTCCAAATGGGCATTCATGTTTAGAAAGTAGAAGCAATCGCCGGGTCCTATCTATGACCCTTTCTGGCCCCATCTAACAGAGACCATTTAATGCAACACTCAACAAGTGCCCCATGGTCACTCAACTCTCAAATAGTTCTACGCAAACTCTTTTTCCCGAGAAAGAAGCAGGAAAACGATCGTGCGGTGGAGGAAATTGGTGCCACAGGGGTACCCTTATGGGTGCGGACACCATTTGGGACAATTATGTGTATTCTCCTATGGTAGAGCAGAGATATACTAATAATAATAATTCCTCACAAAGACAACCAAAGAAAGCAATGTAACTCCCAGATCGAGTTATAAAATACACATATTAAATCAAAGATAATAAAGCGGTAATGAAACAAGTGTCAACAAGCAAATGAGAAGTAAATCACAAGAAACTCGTAGCGTTTTGTTCAATCATAAGCGAAGTTCCATGGACAAACGAACGAGTACACCAGCATTCTTATGGAGCTTATGCAAATGAACAAAACTTAGTATAAAAAATCGAGTTTAATTCAACTAAATGCTTATCATATGCATATTTTCCAAAGGGGCTACCATTTCGCTTTAAACATGCGTCAAACGCTTATAGGTATGGCGGTGCTAACCTTATTAAATTAGACATCCGTATGCTTTCAAGGGTACCCGTTTGGGTACGAAATTATACAATACCCTATTAGTTCACCATTATATAATACCCTTATACCCTTATAGTGCGTGCAGTGATAATCGTATTGTTGCTCAATGGCCGCAAGGGCCACAAGGATACAACCTTTTGGATAAAGCATAATAATTGGTGCAGAGAAGTACTTTTTTCAGGGTACCACTCGTATGCCTATAATGCGGAGGTTAGTTGCACTGGTGGAAAACAATGCACGAACCAAATAATGAAGGTGAAAAAAGGAAACAAATAAACAAAGGAAGCATGTACGTAACCTCGTGAGTAAAGAGCAGATACTACAAACTACAAAGTGAATGGAGTTTGTATATAGTATATACATAGGAAGCGGAACCACAAAATATCCGCTTCTCTCAAAGGTTCTTATTGTTCGTGCGCGTATTCGCGTTGAAACGAATGCGAAAGTTTTTCCGCTCATTCTCAAGAAAAAGGTCTGTGATGGTTAAGTGACTTTGCTTCTGCTCCTTCTCTCTCTCTCTCTCTCTCTCTATCTATCTATCTATCTATCTATCTCTCTATTTCTCTGTCTCTCGCTCTCTTCGCTCTCTCTTTCTCCCTCTCTCGTCTTCTAGAGAATGACATCTCCAAGATTTGTGCCTAAAATCAGAGTCCCTCGTCTCCTACAGTGGCTGCGTCTCTCGTTGACGCATTCAACCTCGTCTGACGTCACCTGAGTCTGCTTCTCAATGCATAGAGTCCCTAAATACCCTGGGACCAAAAGCAAAAGCCTACTGGTCCTCTGGGCCACAACACACAACCTGGACAACAGCGCTCACAAACAATAGGATATAAATCCGTAAACTTTTTATCCGAAAAATAATTTTCGAAAAGTGGTTGTTAAAGTGTAATACCAAGAACGAGGTGCGCATTTGTTGGCCATACATGGGAGAACAAGCAAAAGCTAATGTCGAACAACAAGCACCGTACGTATGCACCGTACGTATTTGATAAAGTATGTAAAAATATACGCTGTGGAACCGTTCGCTGCTCATGAGCAGAAATCTTTGAAAACGCACCGCGGCGCCCTAGCGCAGTACCACACTGACGATGTCGTTCTAGTTTTCTTTCAAAGCGCAATTCAATAATTATAATAAGTTCTGGTCAAAGTTCTGTTAGCGAACCAAATGAAAGACAGGACGCAAATTTTAGCCTTTAGAGTAAGCGTATAAATTGAGGAACGTGCCTGTCAATCAGAAGGTGCTCCTTGTGTGAAATGCAGTTTTTCTCCAAAATAGTGACGGACCTCATCCCCTTTAAAGCGCAATACCGGCCGGTTTTTGAAACACATCGAGTACACCAACTTTCCTATGCAGTTTATGCAAATGAGCATAAATTAGAATAAAAAATCGAGCTAAAATCGAGCAAATTAGCATAGATACGTATGAAGACAGTTGCCCACTATGCGTTTCAAAAACCGGCCAGTATTTCGAATTTAAGCGAAATCCATTGGTCCTTTTTCTACGTATCAAAGTACAAAGCGGGTTGTAAGGCCAAGTGTGCACGTCGTTTAGTTCCTCCATATTGGGTATTTTATAGGGTGATTGACCGATGATATGGTCATTTTTGACATGGCTAAAAGAGGAAGAAGCAATGTTGCAATATGTGGTGATAACAGAGATAGAGAGGGGAGGGAGATGTATATGAGGATGTATGTGAATATAGAGGGGGAGTTTTTTTTTTTTTTAGCTCTTTGCTTGTATTTATTTGTCTATCTCTCCATCTCGCGCCGCTCCCGCTCTCATCTCTCTCAAGAATACCTAGCTCGCTATCTCTCCCTCTCGCTCTCTCTCTCATCTCTCCTCTCTCTCTCTGCTCCCTCTCTCCCTTATCTCTTCTTGTTTATCTCTCTGCATCTTTCTCTCTTATTCGATCATTTATAAATAGCTTTGAAAGTGATTCTCTCACAAGTTGTATATTTATCACAATTTATTCGGCATCCAAGAACAAGAAATGATTATTTTTCGGCTTAGGCTTAGGCTTAGGCTGAGCCATCGGCTTTATTTTGTAAAACTCTAAACGACGCTCAGCTCCACGCATTTGTACTGACATCGGCAATCGCAACCACAGCCCGCTGTTCGAGTCTAAAATAAAGCACAGATTGATTGTAAAAATTGGGTAGTGCGCGGCGAGAAGCTGGCGCGAAAACAACGCGCGACGAGAACCAGACGTGCCTTTGACGCCTTATGGTTAGGTGTGAGTTGCTATGGGTTTGATAGGAGCTTGTGGAAATGATTAGACGCATTGGATGTTTCTAATTTTTTTTATAGCACGTCTAGAATATCGCAACTTTTTATTTTCGTGATAAATGTTACATTATGTTAGGTTATGTACCTTATGCGTCACTCGCACGGGTTCCTTTCCGTCTGCGCACTGCCGGATTCCGCAGTCACATTGGCATTCACCGCAATTGTCTGTAAAAGGGTAACTTATATATAAACCAAGAAACAAAAAACAAAATCAACCAAGAGACTGCAATACTTCGCGCTGTCTTCGCGAAAAAAAGCCCTCAGTGCGGACCCACGGCTGGCTTAACTAGGTTGTGCGAAAGATGTGCAACTCTATATTGAGCACGTTCGGAAAAGATATCAGGGGTGCGCTATGCTTCCGCCGCACACACTTCGTCTTTGGTGCGCGCGCACTCGCGGTCTTTCATTAGCGTCAGGAATGGATCTTATTTCAAGAAAGGCAGTAATAATCCTCAACTAGAGTCATTGTCGGAGTCAGCGTTAGTCTTCGAAAAGACTATAAATAATGTCGTAATACTACGTAGGTGCCCTGAAAACCAACCTTGCTGCGTAGTTGCCCTGTCCTGCGTGATGAAGGCGCAAATCTCAGTTCTCCACAGCAAATCAACCAATTTGTGATTTGAATCGTACTGATGCCAGCATTGGAGTCCACGGTAGATCAGATCGCTGGCAAGTGAATGAGCAAAGGGCTTCTAAAATACATATTTTTCTAAACTCTGATCCAACCACTACTGGTAATTTTCACATTTGTCTTAGTAAATTAAGCAATTAAGCAATTAAGCACTTTATTCAGATCAGCCAACAAAGTAGAGTTTACGACTTCTCCGTAGTGGACATATTAATAAAGTACAGTAGGGTCTTTGATAGTTTAGTTTGACGTTATTGGCTGGTATATTTACTGAAAAGGCATACTAAACTCACATACATATTAGTCTATCAGTCACAGTGCGAACGACGCCTAGATTTTTCTGTTCAATGCAAAATACGTTTCTGTCTCACGACATATGCGACACATTGCATTCTATGTTGTTTTCGGTATATGAAAGAAGGCTAAATTAAGAATTTCGGGTCTGAAAACACGAGTCACTTTTGCTTCGAAATATTAAATTTAAAGCCATATGCCACGTGGGTTATGAATGTTGGACCAAATGCCGGACGACTGCAGTCTTATGTCCTATACGCAAAAGGCGTTGCGTTCGGTGCCTCTTTTAGGAGCAAACGTTCACATTAGTTTGAATATAAGAGCATGCGAGAGCAGATGCACGACAACTTTTCAAACCCACATGTCATATCACTTTACGGGAAAATAACTAACCCTGGCATTATTTAATTGATCATTTATACATGATGACGGGTCAATTGTGACGGATGGTGATGAACAGCATAGGGGATCCAAACTGAAAAAAATGCATATTGAGGGCCAGAGGTGCGCGAATTGTCTGCGATCCAATTGGCGCACATGTGGCTCGCCTACCGCGCACACTCTCATAAAGTGCGCGGTAGGCGTAAAGTCTCAAATCTTTGTGGTAACCTTTCGCAGCGAGTGCTTTTAATGTTTTATAGTTATAGTGGTTCGACTATAAATCAGGTTCAGCGCTTGACGAGCCCGGGAATGTACCCGCGACGTTCGTGGTGAGCAACAGCGCTAACCACTACACCATCAGATGCCTTACTAGTTAACGACCAGTGACACTTGAAACCATCAGCCGGCGAGGGAATCATTGGCGATCCCGACTGGCCCTAGCCCGAAGACGTCATCTGGAACTCGTCGTCTGTGCTCCGGATCTCAGCGGAACATCTCATAGGCAAAAACGTTGAATTTGAACTCACTTGAATAAAGGTGCAAGCTCTTGAAGCGTAAAACAAAAAGTTATAAATATAAGATAATTCACATTGAAGCGGCGGTAGCATTCTCAACTAGGAATGTGCTGAAGCCGGCCAGCCATGTATTTCCGGTACAACCCTCGGGAGAACCATCACAGGTAAGCGAAGTGGGGAGTGGAAAACACTCAGTGGTAGAAGGAGCGGTAAGAGCTTCACATTCGACTGTTAGCGAACCGAGCAAGCTGAAACATAAAGCTTATTGTCAGTCCCATGAAGAACATATTGTATTTCCCTGGTGATAACGAATAGATTAATTTTTAAAAAAAAATACGTAGAGACAAGGAAAACGCACTGTATGAGTATGTCGCATGTGTACAGAAAAAAACATCGATTAAATAATTATACGATTTTCACGATTTTCTTGTACAGAGAAAGAGAAATATTTCAGCAAACAATACTAAAACATCATTCGATGACACACATGAAAATCGCAGAGTTCCCGTAAGAAGTTCGACGAGCTATCATACATAGTCACATACAATTATCTCTTATTTTTATTTATAAAAAAAATAGTTATCTAAACTCACTTGTATTGCGTCCTCAGTCGTTTTATCGATGATACTCGATATCCTTTATCACAATGAAGTGCAATATCACTTTGTGCTACAGTATATTGTACATACAGTAGGAATAAGTAGAATATCGATGTACTGGAAATTAGGGTTCGAAAGAGAGGCGACATTGATTTTTTGTGCTTTCGTGTGTATTGGATAAGCTGGAGTGGAACAACTGGATTGTGATCAGCTTAGAAAAGCAAGCGATTTATTTCATCAATGTATATCTTTGCATTGCTCTCCTCTCTCTTTCTTTTTTTCTCCCTGCGTTTCTCTATATCTCTTATTCCCTCTCTCTCTTTCTCTCCCTCTCTCTATCTCGCTCTTTTCTCTTTCTCTCTCTTTCTCATTACGAGACTGCATTCTTTCTGCTCAAGGCTTGCTAGCCAGCAGGTTTTAGATCACATGAGTCATCGTATAAAGACTGACATGTCAATAAACAATATGTTCCAGAAGACACCTAGGGATAATTGTCATGCCCGGAAGTTTATGTAAACTTCCATATTTTCAAAAATCTTCCTGTAATGCACAGTACATTAGAATGCAATTTTCGGTAAATTTTACACACATACCGACACGCCAGATTACATCAAACCCCATATAGGCGCCGCATGCGATCTCCAACCACATAGACAAAACTGGCAATCCGAACCGCATGCAAGCCGCAACCTAGCGGCACATAACCGCTTCCGAGCCCAGCTAATCGCATACAAACAGCGTCAAAACCGCATAGAAGCCGCGTCAGAACCGCAGCAGCCCAGCTAGCCGCACACAAAACAGTTCAAACAGTCCCCGAACTCTGCACTACGTGGCTCCTATGATATGTAAGACATACGAGACAATATGTGATAGTAATTATTATTCTTATATTATCTTTATATTTCACAATTAGTTTATAGTCACATATTGGCTCGTAGTCTCAATGATTACATCAACACACGAGTAACAACTGTCACTAGCTTTGTGTGCTCATTCTTGTGTGTGCTATGGATAAAGCATGTGGCTAAGAAATGTTGAAGGAAAAGGAATGTATCTTTGGGCTTTTCCTCGACCCGAAGTCCAGAACACACAGTTGTCGTCATATATAAGTTTTATTCCTTCGCAGCTCAGCCGGACAACATATATACAGTTTAATTAGCGGGTTACACAACATAAAGACAATAGTGACTTAGATGGTCCGGGTCCCAATTTTATCGGGCACCTCTCAAAGACCCCGTACTCTTTTAGAGCTTGGTTCTAAAGTACACAAATATGATAGCAGAGTAATTTGTCCGGGATCCAGTTTTACCGCCACCCTCGGAAGGTTTCTTCTACCTTCGTCTGGACTACCTCTGCACAATAATGGACTACCTCTGCACCGCTGAGCGGAGTTTTTAACCCTAGTGGTAAGTTTCCAAAGAGTTTACGAGTTGAGTTTGCTGATATAGCAATTAACCATAGTTTGGGAAGGTCTAAAGTTGTCAATATCTTTTGAGTTTTTGTGCGTTAGCGAACGCTTAGTTTTTCACTTATTGTTCTTCTTTTCAGGCAGTCGTGTTGAACAACCACGAATCGAAGGCAATCAGAAGTTTGGATTCAACGAATAATTAAATAATTATAAAAGAATTTTTTTTTAAATAAAAGGTTTTCAGTTGAATAAGGTCACCAGTTCGATGCTCGGGTCAGGGCACCATGAAGGAAAAGGAATGTATATTTGGGCTTTTCCTCGACCCGAAGTCCAGAACACACAGTTGTCGTCATATATAAGTTTTATTCCTTCGCTGCTCAGCCGGACAACATATATACAGTTTAATTAGCGGGTTACACAACATAAAGACAATAGTGACTTAGTTGGTCCGGGTCCCAATTTTATCGGGCACCTCTCAAAGACCCCGTACTCTTTTAGAGCGTGGTTCTAAAGTACACAAATATGATAGCAGAGTAATTTGTCCGGGATCCAGTTTTACCGTCACCCTCGGAAGGTTTCTTCTACCTTCGTCTGGACTACCTCTGCACAATAATATAATAATAAAGTTGGCACCAGACTACATAAAGGTACAGTGATGTGTCAAGGGTTGGCTGCTATAGAACAATGTGGGAGAGCATTACGACGAGTTACAATCGAGACGGACTCGAAGTCCCATCCGAGACTACCTAATTAGGCCAAGAATAACAAAGTACTACTTACGGGTACGGTATAAGGGAAATAAGGGAAACGGCGCCAATTAGAACTAAAAGGCTACGGTACTAAGTACACGATATAAAGCGGTCGTGCGCAGTCACGACAAATGTGTTTTGATTTACATAAAATACACATCATATTCAATTCATAATAATATGAGGGATGGGCGAGCCCTCGTATTATTACAGATAACAGTGCTCGTTCCACATTTTCAAATTAACGACTTTCGTCTTTGTAAAACTAATTGATTTCCCTTGTACTCGAGTTGATAATTGCTAGTTGCGTGTAGACAGCATGATAAAGATATTAGTATAGCTATTCGTAATACGAAGTGGACTCAAGGGGTTTTCGAGTAACTAGGGAAACGGGGACCCTCCTACTTTATGGCTATGGCCAGCGGGTTATAGCCGCAGCTAATGCATTCCAATGCTTGGCTCGCCTTACATAATACATATACAACCCCTAAAATCTGTTCTATATTTATCCATTAAATATAATTCGTAATAATCTTTTTATTTACATTTTTTGTGTGAGCATCATCACTTTGTTTCTTATAATTATGAGGTTTCCAAGTATCCCAAAAAATTTCGTGTTTCTGTCAATACGCTCAATACGCCGTATATATTTTTGCACTACTGCATATTTAGTATGAAAATTCTTTAAAAAAAATGTTCCAAAATACGGTAATGCCCTGTCCATGTTTGCGATTCGCACTTGCGAAAATGGCAAATGCCTGTCCATGTTCAGGCCATTTTACATGAATGTCAAATGCCTACCGTAACCCGTGCGAATGACGCGTTTGACATAGTCCCGAAACGAAAGTGTATCAGATCCGTACTATTTTGAAATAGATCCATACTTGATGCAAAATCGCTGCGGGACCTTGTCATTGACATTGACTCGAACATGGACAGGCATTTGTCATTTTCGCAAGTGCGAATCGCATACATGGACACGCCATAAATTTTCAACATGGAACCCATTCTGTCGTGAACGCATAGAAAATTACCGTCCCGCCTACTTTTGCATGCACGGGAAAATTACCTACCGTAAGAAAATAAGCAGAACAGTCGATGTGGGACTTTTGGGAGGGCGCCAGCCAAAAGGTGTATCCAACCTAATATTTTTCCGGTCGCAAAAAAAGTTTTGCAAAAAAAGAAGAAAAGCTTTGTTGTAAAACTGCATATGTTTGTTACTTCGCCAAGTATATTTCTTTCTTCACCTGTGCTACTAAAGTACCTACACGCATTGTGCCCTGTTTTCCATTCATTGTCTGTTTGTATAGTGTGTAAAATTTGGTGTATATTTATAATAATTTTATATTAATATTTCAGGTAAAATGTTTCATAATACTTTTCAAAGTGGTTTGTTGTCTATTCTGTACAGTATTGGCAGCAAGCCTCTCCAAATTTGGGATACACAGGTGGGAGCAAACTTTACATTTTTGCCGTAACTGATTTGATTCTCTAGATTCCCTAATAATTAGATCATCTATCCTATGTTATAGGTTATCTATGATCATTTGAATATGTAATATGTCGGGCATTTTTCCAAGTGAATATCGACTACATATCCTAAAGTTGCGCAGTGCTTAAAAATTAACGCTTTAAGAGGTATTATATTGCAGGTTTGTTTCAGGTGAAAAATGGGCATATCAAACGAATAACTGACGACGAGATTCAATCGTTAATTGTTGAGATCCTCGGTGCAAACGTCAGGTATTATCACACGTTTTTATCGTATATTGTTCTTGTGATCATAACTAGAACTTTCAACGCCAGTAGCCAGTGCGAAAAAGAGATGGTTCCGCCTTCGGTGGGAGGTAATTTAGAACAAATTTGCATATAGCGGGAGGGTTTACGACTGGAACGGGAAACGGTGTGTCCGTAGTTTCAAGTTCTCTATCATGCGTAGATACGGCTTTCTAAGGTTTTGTTTGATTGACTCTGTCAATTTGTATTTCAGCACGTCGTACATTTCTTGTCCGTTGGATCCAAAGAAGACCTTGGGTATCAAACTACCCTATTTTGTGATGGTCGTCAAGAATATGAAGAAGTACTTCACCTTTGAAGTTCAGGTTTGTGCACTTCGTAAATTTAAAGCGATATAGCAACCGGTTCTTGAAAAGGTCTTCGAGTAACTGCATTCGCATGCATCGTGTACAAATGTTTGATTAAAATAAGATGAAAATCTTCCTCAGTTCGGGCTCACGTAGCAAAATTTCATAGTAACGCAATTGTTGGTCTAAGGTCTTACTTTTCAAAAACCGGCTGTTATACCTTTTTTAACCTTCTACATTATTTATGGTCTCAGTCGTTCGTCAGGTTAGACTCAGGCTATAATTTCCATGCGTAATTTCGGAGATGGTCGCTTAGTTGAGAGTCGAACCGTAAATTACCACTGATACGTTTCACCCAAATCTATATATTTGCATTTGCCTCCGGAGATGGTCAAAGCCAATCCGGAGATGGTTGATGAGTAATTTTACGCATAGATTTATAGCCTGGTTAGACTGTGTGCCCGTTACCACCATCGTCCGCCTTACAAGCCGTAAGGCATGTTCCTGATCCTAAATACCTGACCCGTTTATAGTAGATCGCTTCTTTCATATAAAAAAGTTGGTTGTAGGTTGTAGCTCACGTCTCGGATGTTTTTAGTTTTATTTTATTTCAACTACTTTTAGATACTCGATGACAAAGGTGTTAAACGGCGGTTCCGAGCTTCCAATTATCAGTCGAGCACACGAGTTAAAGTAGGTTATTTTTTTATGAAAGCGACATAACGGCCGATTTCTGAAACATATGGCGGACAACTGCATTTTCACAAGTTTGGATGCAAATGAACTAAATTAGAATAATTAATCGAAGCTTCATTCGAGCTCCTTATGATAAATGCATAGGAATGCAATTGTCCGTGATACGTTTCGAACAGCTACCGTTATACCACTGACAGTTTCTTATTTTTTTTGCCCATGCTATACTTATATGTGGAAACGGCCCATTGTCTATAGTCTATCTTCGTCTGTTTTTGATTCTGTGATGACACATTCCACTTGTTCCATTGGCCACTTGGTCACATTAAAGGGAAAAATTAATTGAAAAATGCACTCTGCTACTCGGTCGCCTACTTTCCCGGAATTCGCTTTCACGGTCTGTGCTGTTAGTCTATGGTATATCGTGCACTACTTTACAAGAGCTTTACACCACTTTGTAATTGTATTGATTAATGTTCATCTCATGAACATGTCATAAGTAAACTTGGTGAAAACCGTTATGGTGTCCTTACATTGCATTGTAAATCCAGTATAAGGGTGCACGCTCATGTAGCGTAAACGATTTATTTATTTATTTTGTTTCAGCCCTTCATTTGCACGATGCCAATGCGATTGGATGAAGGCTGGAATCAGATTCAATTCAATTTGGCCGAATTCACCAAACGAGCATATGGTACCAACTATGTGGAGACGTTAAGGGTACAGGTTAGTAGTTTGTGGTTTACTTTTCTATTATATTAGTATATACCCTACGGTTTTCTGTACTGTTGTGAAATGTGTGCGGGCGGGCGGGTGAGGCGATTCGTATTTTAGTCCGTGAACTGGTTAATTGAATTTGCTTATTGCTCACGTATCTTTTTTTATTTCTTTTCTACTAGTATTGTTGCCAATTATCGGTGGATACCACTTCCACCCCCTTTCAAAGGGACAGTTGTATTTGTATTACTGAACTAGTCACAGGATATTAGTTCAGCCGTTTTAATGAAGTGGTGTGCTTTTGATCTTGGATCATTTTTTGATGTGAGAGCTACTGTGCAGTTTCACTATTCAACTACATTAGGTCTTATCATCAGAATGGCACCAACTTATGCTATTCAGCGGCTTAGGAGATATTTTATTTAAAACATGTTAGTGAAACATTACAATATTCGATACAGCGCGACCCACGGCCGAAAATAAATCAGACGGCGTTGAGATTTTTACTAGCTAGGCATAAACATGCTGATACTGATATTTCACAAAGGTTCGCTAGGCTGCTTTATTATGTACGCCCGGTGGCGGTGGCCTGTAGGAGTCGAACGCAGCGATCAGGTTTTCATCTAGATATAGTCCATTTCTTTAAAAAAAACGGATGCTGAATTGAGTTTCCTAGTTTCCTTTCCTCTTCTTTGTGGCCATATCATGTTCTGGTCCTACATACTCACATTTTACTTGAGGCGCGTTCGAGGTGGGCGGAAAACGGAAAAACGTTTGCCTGCTTCCACTGTATACACGGAAAAGTAGCATGTTTTTCGTTTTTCCGCACATCTCGAACGCGTCTCTACAGTTCTTGGCTTCTAGTTTGCATCATTTGTAGTTTATAGTTTGTAAATAATGTAAATGTATACTTTTCAATTGGATCGTGCTCCTTTCAGATCCACGCCAATTGCCGACTACGACGTGTGTACTTCGCCGATCGGCTCTATTCAGAGGATGAATTGCCCGCGGAATTCAAATTATACCTTCCACTTCGAAGTTCGGGAGCTGGATCATCGTCAATGTAAACTGGTATTCTGTTGGAAGTTGAGGTACGATACTCTGTCCTTTTTAGAGAGATCCAACATCCGGTTTTTGAAACATGTGTTGGACAACTGTGTTCCTGTGTGTTGTCAGTGTCCTAAATATAATTAAACTAAAATCGCGAAGTTTGCATACAGTATATAGGGATATAGCGACCAACACACGTTTCGAAGATAGGCTGTTATGTCGCTTTAACTGGTAATAATTGGATGTAATTGGAAAGTAAAAGTAATCGTTTTCTACCTAGGCAATTGTTGAAAAGGAATGGGTACCTTTGCAGTAAGTTATATCCGTGGTTTTTGTTATTCTTGAATTTACTATAAAATGCTTATTGAGTTGGGTGTCTGCTAATTGTAAGGTGTAACGTAAGGTTCTTTCTTAAAGGGAGAGGCCCACGAGAAAAATGTTCTCCTCAATTTACTTGCACAGAATGTCCGGAATTTCAGAAATATTACTGTGAAAACCGCATTTCTTTGCACCTAGAACTCACAGAGATATTCCCCGGCAAACAGTTCGGTCAGGTACCGTAGTCAGAATCAATTTTTTCGTATTTAGGGCATTATAGTATTGGAAACGCCTTGTTATAATCGTATGAATGATCTTCATTCGTTTAACCATTATTATAAAGAGAAAGAATGCTAATGGATTGATGTAAACCGTAAAATCGTATTTTAACCCTTCTGACTACGGTATCTGGCCGAACTGTTTGCCGTGAAATATCCCTGCGAGTTCTAGGCTTAAAGAAATGCGGTTTTCACGGTAATATTTCTGAAATTCCGGACATTCTGTTTAAGCAAAGTAAGAACAACTTTTTTCTCGTGGACCTCTCCCTTTAAGTTCGCATACCATTTTAGAGCCGTGAATAAGTAATCATTTTGGTTTGATATATTTGATAGTTTGGAACGTAACAGTGGAATTTTCACAACGCATTATTTTTGAGTTTTTTCGCCTGTAAGATCTCATATCATTTTTGTTGTATATCTTTGGTTGTCCTGGTTTTCTTTTTGTGATTGGTTTATTTCGTAAATGAACTGTTTATTTATTCCGGTATGGATGACTTTTTACGTTGATTAATTTAATAACGGACTTTAAAAGAATAGAGTAGTAGTAAGGAGTAAATATACCAGTATGATTTTTTGAACAATATAAATACTTAAAATCTATACGAGTTGTTTGTGTTTATCCTTTTCTGTGGGGAAATCGAGGGATATAGCGGAGTCGGGGCTTTTGCCCTCTATCCTAAGTGACTTTGAGTTGGGTTCTTCGGGAGTGATCTGAAAATTGGCATAAATGTGTCGAAGTAAAGACGTACATGAATTACCATGCCTGTGGTTAGCGGAGGGTTATCGCGTGTAAGATTTAAAGCTTGGTGTAACTGTACGAGAGACGGCTCGTATGTAAGACTTCAATTTAGCTTATTTGTCTGAACAGGGATAGTTAGAGGTAGAGGAGAGCTACCGTAAGACCTGCAAGTTGTGTGCACACACGGAATTAGTCAGCGTTTGTACCACACAGTAGCGGCTTTATAAGAATTCATTATACCGCTTATGTAGCAAACTATTATACGCACCTTGTCCTTGTTGTGTCTCTTGTAACATTTGCGTATGAAGTAGAGTGCGATTAGTGGTTTATCAGTGGAGAGAATTATCACGAAAAGTATGACTAGACTGATATCGACTTCGGGTTCCGGAAGACACCACATCATAAGGATTACGGCAACACCTGTGGAATATTTAAAGAGGTATGGCACGTGGTTTGGTGCGCAGGGCCAGATTATCTCCTTAGGATGAGTGGTTTATCGATGAGTTATATGCAAAGGGTGTTAAGTTGGATGTAATACATCTGCATGGGAATGCAATTGCCCTGCACAACTTTTAGATCTACGTGTCATATCGTTTTAAAGCGAAATGCTAGCCCCTTTGGCAAATTTGCATATGATAAACAAATCCCATGTATCCTATGCTAATTTTGTACGATTGCCGTAGACGATCGTACAAAATTAGCATAGGATACATAGGATTTGCTTATCATATGCAAATTTTCCAAAGGGTCTAGCACTTCGCTTTAAAGGGATTGACACTTACCATTGTGTCTATTGCAAGGCCTTGTCACGTAATTACATAGAATTTAGTTCACGATTTCGTATATTTCTCCGGAGAGTTTCATAAAGAAAATAAGTTTGTGAATTCTTACCAACGTTCTGAACTCCGGTCTCTATAGCTATAGTAATTCGGTCCTTCCACTCCTGTCTGAATAAAGTGGCCGTTGTATAGGCGACAATGTAGCCGGACCACGGGAGCATCATACCTAAGAAAAATATATTTGGGACTTTACTGAAATCTCACTAGCGAACAAGCGGCGCAGTCACGGCAGAAAAAACGGCGCACAACTATCATCTTGAACACGGGGTAGTAACGCGCGAGGCGCGTGCCTATCTCACGCCGCTCGTCCGCCATATTTTATAGAACGATTTAGATATAGTAAACTCACCACAAATGATGATCCTCCATGTGAAGAGGAAGAATATATAGTAATTTGCATACAGACCAGTAACTGTGAAGATTACTGTAGCACACCAGGTGGCCACCTAAAAGAACCGTTTGAGACTCTAAAAAGTTTGCAAAATTTGAATTCACGAAATGTACAGTAACAGTAACTAAAATAGAGAGAGCCAGGCACAGTGAGCGAAGTTTTTATGAGCGTCGATTGCATGTACAGTAACCGTAAAAACCGTACGCGAGAGAGGAAGGGTCGTAGAGGGGGAGAGTCAGACACATCGACAGAAAAAATTATGGTCGTCGATTGCATGTACAGTAGCCGAAACCATAGTGTATGTACAATAACCGTAAGGACAAAAAGAGAGTCGTAGAGAGAGAGAGTCTAGAGAGAGAGAGTGACAGGGAGAGAGACAGAGAGAGAGAGAGAGAAGAAAAGCTGAATACCTTGATCCACCTCCTGAACCTCTCCACGGTCTTCGGTCGATAGTAGACGAACAGCATTCCGAGACTACTCGGAACAATTAGGACTGCCAGTCCTTCAATCAGAGCCCCGAAAGGTATCGCCACACGAGATGAAGTAAAGGATTTGCCGAGAGTTAGAATCCAGAAGGGCATCATTACTGAAAGAAATTGGGTTTTTAAAGCGGATGACATCCGGTTTTTGAAACGGATTTCAGAACTGTGCGTGCACAATCATAGGACACGTTTAACATTGCGGTTTGTTTTGGAAAGTCTACACACATACACACGATGCCTAAGTTTATTGTATTTGGTGAGAAAAGTAGGACCAAAATTAGTGTCAAACCTTGATCTAAGAGGGAGAGATCTAAGAGGGATTCAATTAACATTTATAAGTTCCTCACCCATTGCTGCAATTGTCTGTGTGAAGGTCATGGTCACTGACAGATCCAGATTTCCTCCGTAAATAATAGTCCAAAATGAGGACTTTCCTCCTCCTGGGCACGTGCTCGCGGCAAATAAAGCCAGTTTAAGCGTGAGCTGATCATCGCGGAGCCCGAACGTGGCAATGGTGAAGCCGACCTGGAGAGTTTAAATATTATTGATAAGAAACATATGTGGTGTGCGGTGTGCCCGACTGCGACGACCCTCCCGCGGGAGGTAAGACAAGAATCGAGGAAAAGGCGGGTCATTGGGGATGACGACAAAATGAATCAGCAAATTCGCCCGTGGTGCGTAGGGGAGACTCCCGCTTGTTCGTCTGCAATTGATGTGGTCCTACACCTAAGCACAGACAGAGTCCACGGTTCTATGCTGAAGAGAAGACAATGAACGAATGGTCTTCTGGAACTCGCGTCTACTCTGCTGAGAACTTTCGAAAGAACGATTACACGCGCGCAATTTTCATGAAAATAGAAAACTACAAACTACAAAATCCACATAAAGACAAAGATAAATACTTACCAATGGCATCAACAAGAATTGGCACACAAATCCAGTCATTGGCCCGATTGGCCGCTTCATAATTCCGAGAATCCTTCCTATTTCAAGTTGAGTGCCCATGAAGAATGTGATACAGGTGATGAAGACACTTAGCACGCAAGTGAACACGAAAGAGACCTGAAGATACTTATGAAGCACGGGTAGTGCGCGGCAACAACCTGGCGCGAAAATTGCGCGACTATAGCTCGGCGCGCACCCAGAAATAGGCACATATATTGTTTCGCCGCGCACCATCAAAGATTCACCGTGCGTAGAAGAAATATACAACTATTTTACCTGTAAGGTAATATATTGAGAACTACAAACGACTAGAAAGTATAAATGAACATACCTTGAGTTCCCATTCTGATCTCAACAGTCTCAAATGGTAAGCTTCAATGGACCTGAAGATGTGAAATGTGAAATCATCTACCTGGTTCGTAAAACTTGTTGGGCAATGCACCTCGTCCAGGCGGCGCAAACTTTATTTGTAAGAAATATATGTGAGCACGATGCACTAGTACTACTTGAAAACAACAAAACAACGTTTCTCCTTGCACGCTTGCACTCTGCACACTCTTGTAGTCCGGCCGTATTTCTAACCAATTTTACATTACGCGGTTTGCAAGTATCCCAAAAATTCGGTGTGATTCTGTCAATACTACCGTATTTCTGCACGAAACCTGCATATATAATATGAAAATTTTTAAAAAATATTGTCGTGTAGTTCCAAGATAAGGTACGGTAAGTTTTCAGCATACTTGAAAACCCCATTATCATGTTAAAGAACATGATACACTTTATCTCTCAATACTCTCATTTATACTTTTCCTTATATTACTGCAACTCTATTTACTTCTTATTTTAATTATTCTAATGTACCGCAACTCTAAGTTTAGCTTCACAGTTGTTTTGTAAGTAAAACATAAAAACAACTTCTATTCCCACCTGTTACCAACAGTAACGTTCATCTGCGAAAAGCCGAGAAAATTCGCCGAAATTAGAACTTCAGCCGTACCAATAAAGTCATTTGCTTGCGTCAAAGACACATTACTTGGTGCCTTCTTTACCTAAAAGAGGGGGTGTGAATTGAAGCTTAGGCGGCAATTAGGCACCTCGTACAATTAGGATCATTTACATCTAACGTGTTTGTATTACGAGTGGAAACTGAGTATGACGCGTGAAAAATCCCTGTATAAAATCAAAAACGCGTGGGTGTAAGCGCGCGTGGGTGTAGTGTATATGCCTTGACGGAGGCTTGATGCTACACGACAAAGAAAGACATTTACCTCACAATAGAATGTATCTTCACACCAAGCAGAAAACGGGAGTACAATATCTCCCGGAGGGTCATCGTCGCCTTTTTCTATTCGTACTATGATTATCCTAAATAAAATTGGCTAAAATTATCTAATTACAATTATTCCGACATCAACATTTGAGCACTTGAACGTCTATAAATTAAGAAACTTGGCGTGCAGATCGCGTGCGAAACGTTCGCGTTGTAGTAGCGTGCAAATGGCGAGCAGAATGCACGCCGTTTCCACGCCGCGCGCAATAAAGCTCTTAGACTAATGCAGCTAATATAACACCACCCACCTCTCTTGATATTTCCTAAACTCTTCTAGTTGCGCAGGTTCATACGTAGCATTCCATGCATATACTGTAGATAAAAATGCAAAAATTTGAATATATGACTTTGAAATCATATTAGTAGCAAATGTAAATGTAGCACTATTTGATGTCGAGCTCGTGAATAATTTACACCGGAACCTTAGTTTGTCGCAGTCTCCGTAGCCTTTTTACAGTAGCTCAACCGCCATTATACTTGGAAAAACCAATATAAATATAAAAGTATTTTTAGCTTTTATGCAACTTGCCACCGCGATGAACCCTCTGAAATGCAGGAAAGTTTGCAAACGAATAATAAAAGTTCGGATTAAACAGCAAATAAAACCTGTAGGAAAAATACAGTAGAAAATATATAGGAAAACTTGAGGTAAACAACTATTTATAAAAAGTGTTGTAACAATCGAACCATGCAAGGAAATATCGTTGAAAAAAACTTGAAGAACATGAAATTACAAGGTGAGTCAGAGTCGTCAGGTCGCTCTAAAGCGAAATACCGGCCGGTTTTTGAAACGCATCGAGTACACCAGCACCAGCATTCTTGGGCAGCTTATGTAAATGAACATAAATTAGAATAAAAAATCTAGTTAAATACGAGCAAATTAGCATAAATACGTAAGAATTCAGTTGTCCACGATGCGTTTAAAAAACCGGCCGGTATTTCGCTTTAAAATAAATAAAGAGCAAGTAAATCAATCAATGTACAACGAAATAAAGCATTTGTTGAATTTGTGTTAAAGCATAACTGCATTCCCATATGTTGTATGCAAATGAATTTAATTATTTGTCAAAAAAATGGGGCAGTTTCGCGCAGTCATACTGTCATACACCACTCGGGTTTGCAGCGTCTAAAATTCATTTCAAAACTAGCTGTTATAACGCTTTAATACCGCGCACCTCCAAACGTTGAAAAGAAAACACTCAACATTTAGACGTTGAAAAGAAAACACTTAGTACATTTTCGAACAATAATAAAAGCAACAATGAAACATACGTCAATATAACTAAATTGCAAAACTATATGGAATACATACTAGGCTCACTGGTTCATTCTAGTGTTATTCAATACAATTTCTTCTATACTATTGTGATATTACATTCTATAATGGTGTTTCCAAGTATCCCAAAAATTCGGCGTGATTCTATCAATACTACCGTACTTCTGCACGAAACCTGCATATATAATATGAAAAACTTAAAAAATATTCTCGTGTAGTTCCAAGATACGATACATTTTCAGCATACTTGGAAACCCCATAACTAGGTTAGGGGTCACTAGGTGCTACAGACCTAGAGCCTTGATAAAGGTAAAATGAAAACGCTCACAACAATTTCTAAGGAAAATAGTGCTATCCACGTTCACCTCCAATACTACAATTCAGTCACAAACTAGCATCATCAAACAGGTGTACTCAACTATTGATATACAAGAAATTCGCGCAGCAACCTCTCTTTTTACACGGTAAAGATAGAAAATCTCCTACCGAAACACTTGTCAAATAGACTGGGCGAACACAATCAAAAGTGTCTGTTCTATTGCTTTGTTTTACTGTTCGCTCAACCATTGAAAATCCATTTATAATGAGTTCGCGGTGACGGGTTTCGAATCCTCTTTTTAATTCAAAAAAGTGATTATGATCGGGATGAGTATTATTAAAGGGACATGCCCATCAAAATAAACCTATATTTACGATACGTTCATAATGACTATCAAGCATTTTTATTACAATATATACAAACTAAATTTCACCATTATTCGCCCTAGACAACTTTTTTCCAATGCGCTCAACGCATTTGTATACCATAAAACTGCAGATTTCAAAGCTATATATGCAAATTTTAATCGCATTATAATTTCACGATAAATTTGCATTGACGACAAGGATATTTGCGGCTTTACGGTATACATTTGAGCTGAGCGCATCGGAAAAAAGTTTTCCATGGCAAAAAAATGTGAAATTTAGTTTGCATATATTGTAATGAAAATGCTTGATATTCACTATGGACGTATCGTAAATATAGGTTTACTTTGATGGGCCTGTCCCTTTAAAGGGTCATTATTGGTTTATAAATTTTATAAAATAATATTGTTGTGTCTGTATATAGAATATAGCAATAATAATAGGAAAAAGAAAGTGTCTGCCTCTAACGACCGACTCACTAGAAGCTAACGAGTAGCGCGCGCTCAGATTGCGAGACTAAGGAAGTTCCGGGGGTGCGGGGCGACAAAATGGCATGCAAATGTCGCGCGGTGAAAACTTAAAGCTGTATAATAGCCGGTCTTTGAAACAGATTTAGGATAAGGGCATTCCGCAAGTGCAAGTAAGTATACTTGTGTAATTAAAATAAAAAGATCGAGTTCAATTCGTTCACTTAGCAGAAATGCATAGGAATGCAGTTGTCCATTATATGTTTCAAAACCAGCTGTTATTACGCGTTAATTATGAGTCGAGGTCGGCGGCTAGCTATAAGTGCACCAGTTTTTCGTTTTTATCGCTGCGCGCCACAACTTTCTCCTTTTTAATAGTTCATAATGGGATTTCAATGTATGGCAAAAACCTTGCGTTTTGCTTCCAAGTATTAAATGTGCATCTCATGTACGACTTTGCATACATCTTTGAAAGTTCGCCACATGATGGAAATGCACCATGCTTATAAGCAAGACGAGGCGGTCTGTGTAGATATTCTCGTGTAGTGCCAATATACCGTAAATTTTTCCATATTGGAAGCAAAATCCGGCAATTTTTATCATACATTGAAACCGCATAACAACTCACCATAGACCATTCACGTTTTGTGACAGTAATAGGCTAGGGAACACAAACTTTCCCAACTATAAACTGGAACGAAAAAGAAAACGAAAACTCGAACCTTATAATAGCGTTGTTTCATGAAAAAGTACCATAGTTTCCGGTGATCAATCCCTCAATTAAAACATACATCGTAATTAAAAGTTCATAAAAACGAACGTACAACGACCGCACACAGACAAAACCACATCATACAGATAAAGTACCGGTCTACCGGTTAATGCTGTTTTACATACAATATTGGTCTAACAATACCACGTCACATAATTAGCTGTATTGGTCAAGTATTGGGCAACGAACCATAGTAAACAATATGAAGGGACACTCACGCAGTATAATTAAAACAAAACCACAAAAAGTGTTTGTGCAACCGGGCTGGGCTCTAAGCTAATTTGACAAATCTACTATTGCAATGCTTCACTACAAATCGGTGTGACTCATATATTTTCGTCAAATTTTCATTAGTTCACGTTACTGGAGTATACATTAGTTAGGGTTCATGTGGTTCACTTCCTGCGGCAACAACGCGTACGCCGCGTTGCTTCCCGTAGCATTTAGTAGCACATGAAATAATGTAATTCGGTGTGATTCTTATATATTTTCGTCAAATTTAAATTAGTTCATGTTATTGGACTATACATTAGTTAGGGTGCATGTGCTCACTCGCACTGGTATAGTGATTTCCCAGTAGTATTTACCCATATTACTTTATTATATCCTTCGTATAGTTATCAAGATCAATATCCTTGTTGAGTTCTTGTTAGTTTCAAATCACTCATTATCCCACGAGTGTAACATCAACAAAGGATGCACTTTACTTCATCCTAACTGACCCCCAGTCAGTAACCGCTTAGAGAGTGTGCATTATGAAGAGGATTAGCCTCGCCCCCGTGAACTCACAAAAGGTGATGTAATGAACGTGTTAGTTAGTATGCAAATGAAGGAGGTTAATAAAGATGCATACATTTGTTAGGTAGCATGAGATTTCTCTATACGCAGATAGAGTTCCTCCTGCTCCGCCCATAAACGTACGGTACTTAAGCCTACGATTCCCCCTTATCGGGATGGCCGCTCGGAGATGGACCGAGCGTGTCCATCCATCTCTAACAACCTTCCAAGCGTGTGTGGTGAGCTTAAGTGCTCCCGCGATCGCTTCATCTCTACCTCAATACAAGACGTGTGTGGTGAGCTTAGTTGCTCTCGCGATCGTCCTTGTATTGCGTCGTCACCTAAAGACCCGTGTGTGGTGAGCTTAATTGCTCTCGCGATCGGTGTCTTTCTTCCACTTGTTTTGTGTATTTGGTTGTGCTGAATAAATCTGTTCTATAAACAGGTGTTTATTGACGCAGTCCAGCCGCATCACAAGACACCAGGTATTGTCACTAGCGGTGGTGACAGTACAGTGCATACTTTCATGTGGTTCACTTCCTGCGGCAACAACGCGTACGCCGCGATGCTTCCCGCAGCATTAGTAGCACATGAAAGAATGTACATCATATTATGTATCTCAACTTCTCCACCGTATTATGTTCCAAATTATCAGGAGTAATACTTGTTTTCAATTTCACATATGTAGTAGAATTTAATAAACGTTTCCAAAGAACTGTTTTCGCTTTCTTACATACATCGAAGTAACTTTTGTTACAGACGTTCATTAAACTAAACACAAGGTTTTTTGTATCTTGTTTTGATGTGCATAACTCACAACATCCCATTTCTACCATGCAAAAAACACCAACCAATCCAAAAAAAGAAGCATTGCTTTACGCTTTACTGCTTTGTTTATTTTGTTTATAGATTGTTCATAGCTTAAAGCGAAATACCAGCCGGTTTTTGAAACACCGAACACACCGGCATTCTCCTCCAGCTTATGCAAATGAAAATAAATTAGAATAAAAAATCGAGCTAAAAGTAAATTATCACAGACACTTGAGAATTCAGCCGTTCACGATGAGTTTCGCTTTAAAGTTATAGATAATCCGGTTTTGAAACGGATTTTGGATGACTGCACCCCCATGCATCATATACAAAGGAGTCTGATTGGAATAAATAAACGACTACTATAATGCTGATTTTGCCATGTTTTAACACCAATAGCAAACAAGAAATAAAAATCTTTATTTCAAATACCAAATGATTTATTTTCTATGAGACACTATTAGCTCTATTATTTAACCGTGATTAAAAGATACAGAAATCTATAAAAATTCTACAATTCTACGTAGACAAGCACCAAATTATTATTGCATTAAACGAATTACAAAATGTGGAAGAAATGTGAAAGACGATTCTTGACCTTAAAAATTGTCGCTTTTTGGAATGTATGGTGCACAACTGAATTCCTATGAGATGCCAAGCGTGCTTACACTGAGAGGAATCGTACGCATTTGCATACAACACACGGGAATACAGTTGGACTTCATAAGTTTCAAAAACCAGATGTTACATCGCTTTAGAAGAAGCTATTTATTCGAGATCGCTCAGCTTCCACACATTTGCTCACTTTTGTCACCGTAACAGATTCATCACTCGATGATACGGTAGCCAGTTCAACATCCTGAAATGGAACACCGTAGAAATGTAGAAACTGCAACTTCGCAAGTGCCACAACGCAGCGGCGGACCATACACTGGTAAAACCCGGCGCACAAGAAGAGGGTCCGTGGTCCGCCATGCGCATAGGTGCTCAATTTCAATTGGCACCCGCGGCACGCCGGTTAGGGGAGGCGCGGCGGGAGCGCCAGAGTTGCGCCACCACGGATGCACCCATATGGCGTTACGCACTCTATAGGAGGGTGCAGGCCCTCTTTCTGTGCGCGGCGATAGCGGGATCTTCACGTTGTAGGCTGTGCGCGGAGTGCGTCAGGACAAACGCGAAATGTATAAAAGCGCACTTTCCACCACAATGTGCGCCAATGGTGCGCCAACCCACCTTATTCGGGTACGCCAATGGTGCGCCAACGCCGCCAACCCACAACAAACAACCCACCTTATTCGGGTACAACTTCGTATGCACCATTCTCTTCTTCAGCGCCGAGCATCCGTGTATGACCACGTAAACAACAACAAGAGGTTTATCCGTGACAAGTACGATAACAATCAGCACAACCATTGTCAGATCCACCTCCGGCTCAGGCAGGGTACGCATCAAAATAACCATGGCAAGTGCTGAAAAAAATGAACTTTCTATTTTCCAAAGTTAAGGAAAACATTTCACTTACGGCTACGGTGGCATGAGCTCGGACAATTAATCTATTAACGTATCCGCCTTTATTTTCAACGACCATGCTTCTCGTACAAGTAATAAATGCGCTTTGCTTCAGAGGCTATGATCCAAGCCAAGCCCAAGAAAGTCTGGAGGCGGGCGATTATCAGCACCGCTTTACAAACGTATAAATTCCGTGCGTAAATGGAAGTGGTTGGAGGTGGTTTCTTTAGCTTAGTGATAGACCGTTTTTAAAAAAAAAACGCCACGTTTCGGTCAAATACATTAATTTGGAATTGCTTCCGTAGGTGGTCAAAACCAATCCGGTGGTGGTTCGCGCGTGTTTTCACGCACCAACCTGTACCCCTGAACATAACTCACAAACTTGTTGGATCCCCGTTTCAATAGCAATCGTGATTCGATCTGCGTGTGATTGCCGAGTAATCGTTGCCACGACATATGCCAGCAAATAACCTAAATATATGAGAAATTGAGTAAAGATAAAGAATTCGTTATCCCTGAGGCCGTATTCACCAACATGCAGGGAGCCCTCCTTGACCTCCCCAGGGAGCTAAATAGTGCGTAGAGAGTCCGAGAGCAGGAGATTCAGAGCGCTCGTGAATCTAAGGGAGGGGTCCCGCGCGTTGGTGAATACGGCCTCTGGCTATGTTATACGATAGTTAAATCTTCATTGTGCACCATATTCATAAACAGTCAAAGTGATCTATGCTTATGAATCACCAACTTATATAAACAAGCAAGCTACAAGCGATAGCGCCACCCTTGTAACTCAAAAAGTTGAGACGTATTCAAAATCATCTTATACACCAACCCGACCAAGGAAGCACGCAACCACACAGGAGGATCTGCCACGTGACCAGATAGACAATGTACCAATACGCCCAGATAGCAGTCACAATAAGGATAGCGGTACCAGTCCACACCACACACTAAACAAGATCAAAATTATTTGGAGAATACAAACGACCCAATACTTCCCGCAACAAATACAACATTAAACTATTCCCTTGAAACATCGTATGTTATTTTCAACTTTTTAAAAACACAAATGCATGCCTAAAAGCACTTTAGCACTTCACAAACAAATACAACCTTAAAGCGAAATACCGGCCGATTTCTGAAACGCACCGTGAACAACTAAATTCTTACGTATTTATGCTAAGTTACTCTAAGTTAGCTCGATTTTTTATCCTAATTTCTGTCCATTTGCCTAAGCTGCATAAAAATGCTAGTGTACTCGATGCGCTTCAAGAACCGGCCGCTATTTCGCTTTAAAACCACTACCTTGAAACATCGCTGGATCCTATCAAACAGGTGTCTCTTATAGTGAATGAAGAGCATTCCGGCTACCGTTGGCAGGAATAGAGCGACCAGATCACGGAAGATATTCATATAGGGCACGGAGAGGTGGTCAGTCTCAAACTCGCGTCCCAGTGTGCTCATCCACAATGGCATCATACCTGCAACACACAAAATACCGTAATCCTAAGGCCGTATAATTTACATTATGTTGCATTGCAGCTTAAAATTTCGTGAATATCCTTTCCCTAGACAAGTAAAGACCTATTAATTGGCTAATTATAGGTCGAACTTACCCAATGCGACCAGATTGGAGGTGAATGTCATACACACAGACAAATCGAGGTTTCCTTCAAAAAGCGCTGTCCATATATTGCTTTTACCACCGCCAGGGCATGTTCCTGCTATGAAGAGTGCCATCCTAACGGCCATCTGATCTGCCGGTAAGACATAGACGGCAAGCACAAAGGCCAACTAAAGGAGCTAATTTCAAGTAAAGAAGTAGTCAACCTCAAGTATTAAGTATCAACAAACAACTTCAATTATGTATTGTCTTTATTTATGTATGTTGTTTTCATCAACACTATAAAGAGTTGACGGTCAGCTCATTTTCCGGTAAGACATAGACGTCAAGCACAAAGGCCAACTAAAAATATAATTCCGAAGATTCAATGTATAGTAGTTACTTCGTATGCCAGTCCAACACTATGAGCAGATGCTCAGACCCATTCTAGGGCAGTTACGAAAATGTTTCAGGTAATAACGAAAAAATAGAACGAATAACAAAAAAGTCAGGCACATTCACAGACCGATAATAATCGTACTACCCGATAGTGAATGCAGACAAAATGGAAAACAAACACGTAAACAAAGACAACTTACCAGTGGCATAAGCAGAAACTGGCACACAAGCCCGGTTATCGGACCCACTGGAGTCTTCCAGATATTCGTGATCCTAAAAAGGCAATCTTTAGAAATCTATTGTTTCTCAACACTCCAACACTGCGACTTGGGTGCTGTCCCGCAGTCCCGCCTTTCCGGTAAGGTAAGCCAAAAAAAAAAACTATAATTCAAAAGAAAGCTAGTAACGTAAACCCCAACCAAATAAGGACACCGGCCACGGCCACTACTTGAAATAGAAACTTATGATGAGAAAAAGGATTAGTAACATATTACAGATTATAATTACAGTACATTGAATATTACAAGGTAGAAAGTAGAAACCTACTTTTCCCATTCGAGACGAGTACCAAGCAAGAAAGTGATGCATGGGACGACAATAATCAGAACACCAATGAAAATCCTTGATTTCTTATACTCCCATGCCGACCGCAGAACACGCACTTTATAAGAGGCCAGTTCACTAAAATAAAATATTTGAGTGAGAATGGTATTGCTTATGGTTTCAATATATGCTTCATTCAGATGTAAACTAGAATGGCAATGGAATGATCAAAGCTCAAAGCGCGGTGTGTGATTTTACACATCGATTTACCCGCAGTCCGCAGTTACGGAATTAGGAAGTCAGTCCAATTAAACAGAACAATCAAGCATAATGACGTCGAGCAACCTGCCAGCTGGAACTCGTCGCCTAATGGCCTAATGCTCAGGACCTCGGCGGAACAAATCATAAGCGTTGAAGGCTTGTATTGAACTACACTTGAATAAAGGATAAGGAGCACGATCTTGTGGCGTAAAAGATTTAAACGTACGTGGATCCGTTCACTAGCTTCAACTCGGTGACTCCAATAAATGTGCCCGTGATGTTAATGAAAAATGTCCCGCCAGTGTCCGTCAGGTTCCCATCATCCACAACAATAGCCTTGCACACTAAAGATCATAAAATATTTTCCTCTATGACTTTGATGACACCTGGAACGGACCGCGTTGGGCTTGCACATGAAACATAAACATATTATATAAAAACATACCTGATCTATCAGAACATGCAGCGCTCAAACTCCACACATCAGAATCTTGCAATCCTGAGCCCTTCTTAGGTGCAACTGTCACTGACACCGTACTAAAATGAGAGATACCGACGGTGAGTAAAACCAGCCAGCCGGAGGCCATTTGTACAAAAGTACGGCTCCGATGCGATGCAAGTCTTTCTCTTCAAGTTCAAATAAATAAAGACATCGGATCTATTCGGTTATAGGGACCCCAGGCCATACGCACGGGAAAGGGGGCGGGGCTTAGGCGTCGGAGAGGCAGAAGGTCACTTTTAGCCGCAGAAACAGGAACAGATAAGTAAAGAATGTAAAAGCAAGCGTGTTTACCTCTAAACGAATTCACTAAAAAGTAGTAGCACTTTGCTTTCTATGACCGGTCTGGGGTCCCCCATCCCACATGCCCACCCTTCTGGGGTCCCCTAACCCACATACCCTATATCATCACCCTTATAGGGTCCCCCAACCCACATGCAGTTTCTCATCACCCTCTATGATCTGTTTGGGGTCCGCCAACCCACATGCAGTTTCTCATCACCCTCTGTGATCTGTTTGGGGTCCCCCAACCCACACACCCTATCTCACCACCCTTATGGGGTCCCTCAACCATACTTAGGGTACATGATTGCCGAGTTTAGGGCTCCATAAGGTGAGAAAGTGGTTGGTACAAAATTGGTCACAAAATTGGATATAAAGGAACTAGCGGCGCAGAATACTGTAGCCGCTCCAGAGGCACATGATAATACAAGCAATATCAGCTACTTATATGACTACTTTCTACTTTCTTATGCTATGCTAATAGTTATGTTATTGAGGTACACAAACAATAGTGTCGTGCTTAGTTGTCCAACAAAATGACTAGGAAATATGCCAAAGAGCCAGGGGAACTCAGGAGGCATTATATATGTGGTTTGGTGTGCCCTAAAACGTCAGAAAAGCTATGAGTGAAATACGGTATTCATAAAGGATGTGTTTGAGTTATTACTTGCGTGGGTCCTCTTTCTCAACGATCTAGTAATTTTGACCTAAGCCCCGCCCCTTTTCCCGTGCGTTTGGCCTGGGGTCCCTATAATGGGGTCTCGATGTATGGCAAAAATTGCCGATTTTTGCTTCCAAGTATGGCTTTAATTACCGTAGATTGGCACTACACGAGAACATCTACAAGGCCGCAAAAAAATGGTCCCGCGGCGGTAGCCCCAGGACTATTTTTTTCGAGCGTGCATAAACTGTGCATTTTCGCCTCCTCTAGTATTATCAATGGTGCATTTTCTAACTTTCAAAGGTGTATGCAAAATCGTACACGAGATGCACAATTGATACTTGGAAGCAAAATGCGCTGTTTTTGCCATACATCGAGACCCCATAACCGAATAGATCCAAGACATCTACTACAAGCAGGTAACCATAAGGCAAACCTGGACTCTCCTGATCGTATGGGATCCATGGTTGGAGGCTCAAACAGCACATTCCATCCCTTTACCAAAATTGGGTAAAGCAGGAGCATAAACGGGCATTTCATCTATTCGGTTGTCTCAAGTGTAGAAGAAACTGAAACCAAATGGGTTTAGCAGTACAAATTTTGTCGCAGCAATCAAGTAGGTTCAAAATTACACGAGGACATCAAAGCAGCAACCAACAAAACAATAATGCATTTAATTTTACAAGACACAACAACAGTTTGAGGTGGTGAAAGGTGCGGTGCGGCGAAACGACAAAAAAGGAAAATAAAATAAATTGTGTAAATAAATGTACTGTAGTTTGTGCAGAAATATGAGAATATTACAGTAAACCGCACATTCTTTTTTTTTTGCTGTGTAAATAAAATACTGTCGTTTGGGCTAAAAGCGCAGAATGGTACAGTAAACAACACATTTAGGGCTCACTTTTTTTTTTCACTTTTTTTTTTCATTTTTCGTGCTCGCGCTCGCTCATCTATAATTTATCCCTTCTACTTCATCGTTTCTTCAAAAGAAAACACGTTTGTAATCTGATTCGAACATAATTAACCCCGCTTAATGAGTTCTATAACTGTTAGCGATGTTCTAAATAGACTGTAACCCATTTTTTCATTTACTTGCAAGGTCTGATAGCTTTGTATATATTCGAATGTGAAAGTAAGAGTAGTTGGTTGGGTGGTGCATATATAAAGAGACTGCTAGATGGCTGTGTCGGTGACAATGTGGGTGGCGGTGAGAGACACACAGTCGCAGGACACTTTTGACCGTGTTGACATCAATAACAGTGTGCTCTACTCTCCTTGCAAAGTTGTTTGTCGCTTATTATGCGTGTAACTAAAACACCAGATATGTTTACACTAAGGAACCGTGTTTTAGAGATTGTTGTTTACCTGTGTTTATACTTTCTGCTCTCGTGTCTCCTGTTTCTCGAAACCAAAGAAAAATATAAGATTGTTTCGCCATTATATTTCTTGCAGAGCATGATCAAGAAGCCCTTTAACCACTACTAAGAAACCCGGCCTATCCGCCATGATTGCCCAATTACGAAAAATGTTTGCACCTTTATTAGGTGAGACTGTCCTCAAGCCGCAAGCGCTTTGTTTTGGTTTGCCTAGTATCCACGTATGTGTTTGCCATTCATTGGGCGTATTTGCCTAGCTGGCTGCAGTCATGTGGCCATATTTTTCATGAACGTTTTCTTCTTTATTTACTGGTGTTCGAATACAATTCACCAATCCATCATAAACCACGAGACGAAACTGAAACCCATTTTGTTCCAATGTATATGTGGAGGGTTGCATAGTATATCTGACCACCTTGACCTCCCGTCTATTTGTCTTTGCCACTTCGCCTTGCTTTAAATTGGTCTTTTCTATTTTTGCAAAAACTCAAAGGTTCACATTTCTAGTTCATAATGTTCATATTTCATATAAGTGAATCTTAACTTTCACATTTCTATATTCTATTTCTAGTTCATATAAGTGAATCTTAAACTATTTGTATTGATTGTCCATTATGGTGACAAGACGGCTTGTGCGCCGCTTTCGCAGTAGTCGATGTCGATAATATCTTTTGCTTTTGACTCTCCGATTTTTCACACAGTTTGATGTCCTATTACCCTGTATGTGAACATTGTTGGGCTATTCCGCTATTTGAATTTATCTGTGTGGTTGTGGCATGTTCTCTCTCTCTCTCTCTCGCTCCCTCTTTCTCTCTCTGTTTTCCCGCGTGCGAAACACGTGCTCCGATTAGATATCTGCACACTTTGTGACCTTTAGGGCGCGTTTAAGATGGACGAAAGAAAGAAAAAAATGCGTTTTCGGCCGTTCAGGTTGGCGGAAAAGAAAATTTTAATACTAAGGGGAAAATGAAAAATACAGTAATTTTTTTCGGGTTTTGTCTGCGTCTCTTGTTTTTGCATTGTCTTTCAAAAGTTTTCTTTTCCCCCAACCTGAACGGCCGAAAACGCATTTTTTTCTTTCTTTCGGCCATCTTAAACGCGCCCTTAGTAGAGATACTGATACTTCAGTCTTGCACTTTTTTTATTTATGAAGAATAGAATAGTGCGAACTTGCTGTCTATTTTTCTTACAACAGTTGTCGATGTAGATGTACCATATCATAACATATCAAGCGGAGCACTAGGTGCGCAGAATTTGTTTAGAAACTTGTATAAGTATATATTTGAGATTCAGTATTGAGACATGACCACATGACCAAATGACTAGAGAACTATACTGTAATATTTTTGAGAAACCTAGAAGCCTAGAAGTCTAGAAGCCTTCGCGTTGCGAAGGCTTCTTTTTCTTGTCAAATCTTGAAACCTTCTTGGATGAACAGGTGATTGATATATATTCCTACTTCTATTTCAAACGATTGTCCTCTTATCTTTATTTGAGAGATTTTGTCGGAGCGTCGTACGACATCGACATGCCTTGATGCGTAAATGAAGTTCGTCGTACTTTGTACTTTGCACGAAGGTTTGGGTTTATAGTTTGGATGCACATATGATTTAATAATCTAGTCACTTGATTTAGTTAAGTTAGTTAAAGTTAAAGAAAGTAATATAAAAGTATATAAGTATTAATTAAACCCCTTATTCCTTCGTCGCCCTTTTCAATTCAACAAGTTGATTTGTTCATTTGTGCTTTGACCACCCACCACCCACGAAGTTCATTTGTTCATTTCTTCTTTGACCACCCATGAAGTTCATTTGTTTATTTGTGCTTTGATCACCCACGAAGGAAATTATCTTCTCAGCGTGTGTTTGTATGAACTAATTAACCTTTTTGCCTTGCGTTGAACCCTTATCGAAAGTCAGATCCGAGGTTTTTACTCGTTTCTTCGCATTCATTCCGTTTAGTTTTACCGATATATTGTGTGTTTTGATCACGACCACCGGACCACCCTGTCCTGTAATAATGTTGTTTGTAGTTTCTCGTTTCTTTGCTTCTCTCGCATTGTTTTTATATGTCGTCGTGGCTTTGTTTGGGGGTCCGCTTGTTATTTGGTTTGGACATCCACGTTACAATACGAGCTGGATATATATCTGGCTTTAGTTTTCCTTTTTTTGTATCGAAGTATCGTCAGTCTGATGCAATACTAGTTAGATTTAGAGCAATTCTTCATTTCGCCACTGGCCACTATATTTATGTTCGGGAATTTTGATTTCTAACATCTTTTTCTTGACCTCGGACAAGAAGTATTAATAACCAGTAATTGGAACACAATAAAATAAGTACAGTGTGTAACTATAGAAACCGGTAAACTACTACGGCACCATGTATTGCATTATTGTGTATGAGATAAAACCTAGGTATTGCTTGATCGGCTTATCTTTTCGTTTTAGTTGTCTCATTCATCCGCAGGGTATGAATTCCGTGCGTAAATGGAGGTGCTTTCTTTAGCTTAGTGATAGACCTTTTTTAATAAAACACCATGTTTCGGTTAAATATATACATATGGAATTGTTTCCGGATGTGGTCAAAACCAATCCGGAGTTGGTGCGTGTTTTCACGCACCAACCTGTACCCCTGCATTCATGTGCTCAGGGTGGCAGACTAGTAGATAATAGGGCAATCCTTCTAGGGAACCATGCTCTCCGACTCGCCATTATCGCGAATTACTCCCGCTTTTTATTGCAAAGGCAAAGTGAAAATTTTCGATATCGTTTCTGATTGTCGCTCTCTCGCTGATATAATGGAACAGAGCAGAACTGACCTTATCACTGCTTATCACTGGCTGAGGCTGAGATTCCTGTCTGACCCTTTGCAAGGCTCATTTTAGATTTTAGCACTTTAAAAGCGGTATAACAGGCGGGTTTTGAAATGTGTAGGACGATTGGATACTTGTATGCTAGCTGTGGTCTATTGATCTATTAGTACAGGCACTTGCGTATAATACATAGTACAGGAACCCAAGTAATAATAATAAGCTCGTATCTTAGTTCAACGTTCAACTTCATTGTGATAGTCTCCTATCTTGTTAAAACCTCGTCTATATTCTGTGGGAGCTACGTCTCGGCAATAAGTTTGTGTACAGATTCTTATTGCCAGACACACGGTCCCTTGTTGTTATTTTGATTATTTGATGAATAAGCACAGACTCCTTCATGTGCTGTTGATATGTGATGTTTCACCAGCTTTGTAAAATAGTAAACAGATCATTTCGCCAGTGTTCTTCATGATCCTACTCTCTATCCTCTGTTATAGTGTTACCTGATTTACCTGATTCTTGTGCTAGTATCCTGGCTGACAAGCAGTTTAGCAAGTGCAAGTGTAATTCACAGTATAAAGATCTTAACACTATGTCTTCGCTCTTTTTACGTGCTTATTTGTTTGTCTGTTTTATTTTACTAATTGATCGTTAAACATTAGGATGAGTAAGAAGGGCGGCCGAAGTCGCGTTTTCGAGGAATTATTCCAATTATGTCGGGAAAGGATTCTGATCCTCGATGGTGCCATGGGAACGATGATCCAGAGAAGGTACCTTGAAGAGGAGGATTTTAGGAATGAGGTTGGTTGGAAGACTTTTTGAGTTTGTTGGAATTGGGTTTTCGAGTGATGGTCGTATTCTTATGGTCAATGGTCAGAAGTAGGAGATAGAATATAAGAATTTAGAATAGAACAGAGGACACGATTCTCTTTCTCTTTCTCTCCTCTCTAGAATGTCAGAATCTCTAGGCACGATTCTCTCTTCTCTCTATTTTCTCTCTCTTTCTGTCTTTCTGAAAGTCAAATACACATTTGTGTACATTATTTAGATTTTGGTTAAAATAAGGGTTTCATAGGAGTGGCGCGTAACCACGTACAGCATATCACCGTGCCCAAAGTAATTGTTTCTAATGTGTCATAAGAAATTCGTTTCACAATGTTGTCCTATCATGTTCAAAGTACATAAAAAATGTTATGTTTCTTAAAACTAGAAAACGCTGAACTTTTAGCTTATTGATTTTTAAAGGGATCAATCTCAATCTGTTTAGTTTTGCTGTTTCTGCATTTTGTCGAGCTTGACTACAGAGTACACCATATGTACACAAAGATTGTTCACTTTTTTGAGAACATGAGAACTTTAGAACCAAAAACTTCCTCTTTAAACCCTTTTTCACGATATAAAATGTATTTGTATTCTTGTTGCTAGTTGCTTTGCTTTCGGTGTATTCGTTGTTCTTGCAGTGATTACTTCCAGAGTCTGCAAAACCACGAAAAACCACTGAAAGGCAACAACGATCTGTTGTCCCTTACAAGACCCGAGGTTGTGTATGAGGTTAGTCGTTTGATGCTGGTTTATGAATTGATATTATTACTTGGAGATTACGACAGGGAATTTATAATTATTGCAGTAACTTCATTCGGTAAGGTGTTAACGACCCTTTAAGGCGTTAAGGACAGGGTGTAGGTGTAGGTAGTCCGTATTCGTTTCAATGATTGAGTTGGTTTTTGTAGTTGAGTTGGTGTTGGTATAATATAACCCTGATCTATTTTCCTAAAAATTATGGCATGACGCATGACTGAAGAGGCGCTGGTTTTACTCTCACCTCGCATATATGTTGTCTGAATTTCTTGGGTCCTACTTCACACTTCATAGTTAATTAAAAGAAGCCTCTCTTGTCGTATACGATAGCGCGTTTCACGGAAGGTTCCGTAGTAATAATAAAACGATTGTGTTTCATATACTATTATTGATCTGTAGCAGATACAGTATCAAATCATATCATACCTATCAAATTGTTAGACCATTTTCTCTTTGTACAGATTCACAAGGAGTACCTGTTGGCGGGTGCAGACATTGTTGAAACAAACACCTTCTCTGGAACCACTATTGCCCAAGCGGACTATGGGACAGAGCATTTGGTACATGATATCAACTTTGAATCTGTGCGGCTTGCCAGAAAGGCCTGTGATGAAGTACAGGCGGAGACTGGTTAGTACTAATTAATTATAAGTATTATTATTGTTACTAATTTAATTGTAAAACAGTGTGCTGGTAGAGACTTGTTAGTGAGATGGCTACATTCCTATTATCTAAAAAGAATAATAATAAAATGACGACTATACACTAAAAGTTCATGCTTTATCGATATCAATAAGAATAAAGGAAACTGATCGGTTTTGGCAAGATGTACTCATTGATATTGCTTTGTACTGATTATACATGTTGGTTGTGAACCATTATGATGATTATCGATCAAGCCGTCTAATTTTTAGTATAATTATATTTATTTGCATACAACATATGAGACGAATGAGTTGTCCAGCATACGTTTCAGAAACCAGCTGTTATATCGCTTTAATCTTTGAACTTTGTTCTGTAGGCGTTAGTCGTTTTGTGGCCGGAGCCATCGGACCAACCAATAAGACGCTGTCGATCTCGCCGTCTGTGGAGAAGCCAGATTTTAGGAACGTTAGTAAGTATTTGTTTATTGGTTGACCGTCAGAATGTCAGATAGTAGTTTTTTTTATTATGACACTGTGCGAATGATGCTGGTTTTTGTATTAAAGCGAAATTCCGGCCGGTTTTTGAAGCGCATCTCAAGCACCTGCATTCCTATGCATTTATGCGAAGTGGGGTTTCATTGGCGTCTTGTTTTTATTCTAATTTTAGCTCATTTGCATAAGCTGCATCAGAAAGCAGGTGTATGTAATGCATTTCAAAAACCGGCCGTTATTTCGCTTTAAACCGCTGCCGCTGCGATTTGCGGCTTAGCAAACAATTTTCTCGTTGCTACGTCGTTTTGTGAAAATCCGTCTGCGATTCGTCTTTTTCTGGCTATAGCCTAGCCTAGTCCTCGCCCCATGAATTCGGTTACCGGTTACACGTAGTCATGAAATTTGCTCTTTAAATTTGGTGCTTTGCAGCTTTCCAAGAGTTGGCGACCGCATATGGTGATCAAGCAAGATCTCTGCTGCAGGTGTGGTTTATGTTTAAGGAGGCTCATTTTCATTAGACTCTTGATAACATATAACTTATTCTTAGCTATTAGCATTAGCCATGTTCCTATCTTCAGAAACGCGCATAAACCTAAAGCAGAAATATTTAGAAAGCATATCTTGATAATCTTAAAATCTTAAAATTATGAAACAAAACACGCACCAGTACCAGAAACACGTTTTTTAACTAATTTCTGAAGCGGGCATCATTGTGTTAAGGTGTAGCGGTTTCTTGTCGGCTGTTTGATGTGGCTGCATGAGATGGAGTTTTATTTGACATTTTAGATTCTATAAAAGATTTTCATTTCTAGGGAGGCGCTGACTTCCTGCTCGTGGAAACCGTATTCGACTCTGCCAATGCCAAGGCCGCCCTCTTTGCGATTCGAACCCTGTTTGAGGATGAAGGTTTGTTTTATTGAATGTTTGCAGGGGTACAGGTTGGTGCGTGGAAACACGCATCAACCACCTCCGGATTGGTTTTGACCACCTCCGGAAGCAATTCGAAATTAATATATTTGACCGAAAAATTGTGTTTTATTAAAACGCTAAGCTAAAGAAACCATCTCACCAGTCTCACCTCCATTTATGCACGGAATTTGTGCCCTGATTGTTGGTTATCGTTTGTGGTTATGCTGAAAATAGCCAATTTGAAAGACTATTATTGCCTTATTGAACCTTTTGACATGCGTCCAGGTGCAGTATTTAAATAGCTTTAGAAAAAAACTCTTAAAATGTCTTTATCGCAGGTCTTGAGGAAGTGCCCGTTATTTTATCGGGTACCATTGTTGATCTGTCTGGAAGAACGCTGAGTGGACAAACGGGAGAAGCGTTTTTGGTGTCGACTAGGTTGGTTATTATTGCGGTTAGCGGTATGACAGCCGGTTTTAAAACGTATGATGGACAATGGACTTTTCTTTTTGGCGACATTTTAGGAGTGTATGTGCGGATTGGTTAACGTTAACGGGTTAAACGGAAATACCAACCGGTTTTTGAAACGCATCCTGGACAACTGAATTCTTACGTACTTATGATAAGTTGCTCGAATTTAACTCGGTTTTTTATTCGAACATATGTTCATTTGCATAAGATGCATACGAATGCTGGTGTACTCGATGTATCTCAAAAACCGGCCAGCATTTCGCTTTAAACTCGAGGCTCGAACCCACTGCCGTATTGCTGTCAGCAGGTTTGAAAGGGTATAGTGATGGTGATTTATTTTGACTTATTTTCAGACAAGGACGCTGTGCTGCTGTTGGCCTCAACTGTGCTTTGGGAGCGCGAGAAATGCGTCCATTCGTTGAAGCAATTGCCAACTTTACCGATTCTTTGGTGATTTGCTATCCGAATGCTGGTGCGTATTTAGCAACTTTAAGGCTTAGAAACCTTAGGCTTAGGTCTCTAAGCCTAAGTCTAAGCCTTTATTAATTTCCGTGGTTGGTTGGATACCTTCTGAATGCTAACCCTGTCAGTGATATTATGGCGATACTCCGGAAAATTTTCTGGCTTCTTGCTTTCCGTCCATGTACGTTAGTGTGACCCTGTCACTGTCTTTCTGAGGCCGTATTCACATTGGGAGCCCTCCTTCGGCTCACGGTTGCTCTTAATCTCTTCTGCTCTCGCACTCTCTACACACTCTTTAGCTCCCTGGGGAGGCCATGGTGGGCTCCCTGCGTGTTGGTGAATACTGCCTCTTGCCTCTGAACTTCCAACTATTCTAGGTCTTCCGAACGCTCTCGGTGGTTATGATGAAACACCGGAGATGATGGCTGAGGACATCAAATCGTTTGCGCTCGATGGACTTGTCAATATCATTGGAGGATGCTGTGGAACAACGCCCGACCATATTAAGGCATTTGCACAAGCACTTCAGGTATATTGTAACTGCAGTGGACCTAGCCATTTGACCATTTGGACCTTGTCGTGGCCAACGGGGGCCAAAACTATTCTCGAAACGAAACCAGTCGGCATTTGGTAGCCAGAGGCCATATTCACCACTCCCATTCTCTCGGGGGAACATTACCTGGGGACAGAAAATAGCAGTGTAACTTGAGACATGCAGAGAAAAAGACGGGGAATTGAGTGGTGAATATGGCCTCAGTAATCGTCACAAAATTGAAGAGAAAAAAAACATTTGGTGACTGGCAACAGGGGATGATTCCCTGATTCCCTGTGACATGAGCGGTTCATTTTACCGTCTTTTGTTTGTTTGTTTGTTTGTATGTTTGTTTGTTTGTTTGTTTGTTTGTTTGTTTGTTACGAAATTATGGAATGAGTGAATTTGCTCTTTAGGGTATTCCCCCACGTGAACCTCCCACGGATCCGCATGCGGGTCTGATGCTCCTCTCCGGATTAGAACCCATGTCAATTGGACCGCACACAAACTTCGTGAATATCGGAGAAAGATGTAATGTGGCTGGATCGAGACGATTCTGCAATTTGATCAAGAATGAGAAGTATGAGGTGAGTGGCAAGGTTACCGTATTTTGTGAGAGTGGAAGCCTGGTTTGTCCAGGTTTGTAATATGGAGCACGAGCACGGTTACTGTATATTAATTGTCGGTGCATATGTCATTGGTAATTGTCGTGTACTTCATTAAGAAACCAGATTTTTTGGCTTTTACGACGACGAAACTTTGAAGTGCAGGACCTGACCGGCTGTCTGTTGTTGATTTCGTTTGGTTCACAGGTGAATAATAGTTAATTTTATGAAATCCTTACTCAAATACTAACATTTAGGAAGCGATCGATGTGGCTCGCAAGCAAGTGGAGAATGGCGCCCAGATCATTGATGTTAACATGGACGACGGTCTCCTTGATGGTCCGTATGCAATGTCAAAGTTTTTGAGGCTAGTGGCAGCGGAGCCTGATGTCGCTAAGGTCTGTTTCGCTTGTTTTATTAGGTTCATTTACGAAATAAGCATGATGTCCATGCTAGAGGTTTGCTTCCGGTGAAGTACGTGCGAGACTAACGAGACTCTTCTTGGCCGTAGACTGCGGACTGCGGACACCGGTCCCTGAAGTGGCTATGGTGCGTGCTACGGCAGCGTCAAGTACTGTACTTATTAGGGTTAAACCTTTACGAACCATCCCACCAATTCTTCAGGTACCCATGTGTATCGATTCGTCTGATTTCAACGTGATTCTGGCTGGATTGGAGGCGTGCCAAGGAAAGACATTGGTCAATTCGATTTCACTGAAAGAGGGAGAGCAGGCGTTCATTGAAAAGGTATTTGTTGAGTTGTCTTCTTTGCACGCACACTATATTGATATTCGACATATTGGTTGAGTGTTGGATACAGGATACTTATAGTTGTGATGTGTTTTGGGTCAGGGACAGGCCCTTACGAAAGTATCGCGTTCGGGTTACAAGTTACAAGTCCGTTAATGTAAGACTGGCAACTGGCTTCGCTAAGCGCTACGGTGCTAGCATTGCTAGGATGGTATATACATATCATAACTGTTGTTGATGACCAATTAGTCGTTGTCGATGTAATCAATAATGGGGATATTTAAAGGCTCGTCTCGTGAAACGATACGGAGCCGCCGTTGTCGTGATGGCTTTTGATGAGGAAGGACAGGCAGCTGAATCCCAGAGAAAGTTTGAGATCTGCGAGAGGAGTTACAGGTATTTGTTTTAAATATACCTTCAAAAGGTTCCCCATTTGTATGACTTTGCGCTTCATACGATAGTGTTACTAACGGGCTTGGACGCAGCATATCCTGTTTTTTAAAGGCTCGAGATAAGCTGCGTCCGGGCCCGTGTAAGGTCGTTCACTAAATCAAGATCCGCCATGATGTGTGTTTGTTGTGTTAGTATAGATCTGTTTATAACTAGATTAGATTTTCAAAAGTTAAAAATTCACATACCTACAAAAGGCAAAGGGGTCACACAAATCTACCTTCATAAATTGTACGTAGCATATATTTCAGTTATTACATGCTGTTTGCAACATTGTGTTTTTAAAAGCCCGCAAGCACTATTCCTTGTCATATCGTTTCTGCGGCAAGAAGCAGTAACCAGTGGCCGTATGCACGAACGACCGGGGACCTCCCGGCCGGGAGGCACCCGCTAGACCCGTCCCCACCCGGTATATGGCCTCCGGTATGCACGAAACTCCGGGTGCGGGAGGCTGACGCACTTTTGGATTTTGGGCGCGAAATTTCAAATTTTATTAATTTATACTCGATTTTGGTGTAAAATGCAGTTTTTTTCAGTAAAAGGAATAAAAGGAGGAAAGGAAAGATAAGATTCCATAATTATACCATATTTACCCTTGTCTATATAGTATGTGTTTGTCTTCAAGTTATTTTATGGAAAAACGGCAGTTATGTGATAAAAAACCACACTACTTATGCTTGTTCCGGTGCTAATGAATTTAATAGTATTTCTTATAAATTTAAGGGGGCTTGAGTGTGTTTTGTGTGTTAATCGCGTTGTTTTCGAGGAATAATTGGTTTAAATACTATCAATTGTGGAGAAAAAAAATTATCACCTCGTAAACACATCGTAGGACAGCAAAGCTTTTGTTTCTTAACTGTTTTTACTTCCCCAGCTACCCTAAATGAGCTTACTAAGCAAAATATGGAATATTTCAACAAAAAATCCGTTATAATAGTTGAGTACCCGGTCCTTTTGTCCGGGTACGAAATTCGCCCCCGCGGGAGCCTCCGGGGACCTCCCAGAGTTTCGTGCATACCGGGAGACGGCTCTTTGCCGGGGACCTCCCACTGGGGACCTCTGGGAGGCTCCCAGTGCGTTCGTGCATACGGCCACAGTAGAGAGTTACTCTAGTGATTATGGAGTGGATTTGAACGTACGTAGTACGTACCTTACGTAACTTAACGTACGTGCCTTACGTAACTTAACTTACGTACCTTACGTAATGAACCTTACGCAACTTTTAAGAATTCTCGTCGACCAAGTGGGCTTCGATCCGGCCGATATTGTCTTTGACCCGAATATTCTGACAATTGCCACCGGAATGAAGGAACACGATGATTATGCGATGCACTTTATTGACGCGACTAGGATGATTAAAGTAAGCTGGTATTGTTGACAGATCCCTAAGGAAGGGGAGAATACTTGCGGCATAGAGCACTCCGGTACTGTAGTTGTATGTGTATTCGCCGGGAGCTAATAGTGGTCTCATTCTAAGGGTGACTGGAAGGAATGGAACGTCGTGCAAGCTTGTTGAAGTAGTTTGAATTTGTTTACTTTTCGAGAATACAGTAAAATACCTGAATACCTACAGAAGAAAGCAGTGGAATGTGGAATTCAAACACAGTACTTGACTAGTTTAGTTGTATTACAATCTCCTGAGGCCATACACCACTCCATTCCGCACGGGGAATTCCCCGTCTTTTTCATTTTTCTCTGCGTGTCTCACATTAGGGTACTACTTTCTGTCCCCAGGAATATTTTCCCGAGGGAATCGAGGTGGTGAATATAGCCTCTGAATATGTAATGTATGTTTTAGGAAAATCTCCCCGCGTGCCACGTTTCCGGAGGAGTTTCCAACATCTCTTTCTCGTTCAGAGGAATGGAGACTGTTCGTGAAGCTATGCACAGTGAGTTGCCCTTCTATTTGTACTTTTTTTATAACATTATTACTTTAAGAAATGTTCACTTGTCTGTGAGTTTGGAATTTGGGCTTGTCTCTGTATCAGTGAACATAGCTAAGTGTGTAAGTGAAGGAAAAGCGTTTGCCCGCAAATAGTAGAGGATCATAAGTACTTTCTTCCCAGTGGAAAGTGTCCCGTGGCCGTTCATAAGCACTTTCCATGTATAACACTTACACATCAGCCTAAAACGTAGAAACAGAGCATACGGTACGACGGTACCTTTATTTCCTCTATAGAACGTGAAAGTGCTCATGAACGGCCATGGGGGCTGGGGCACTTTCCACGGGGATGCAAGTGCTTATAAATCCTCTATAATAGACGCCCACATGTATTTATAACAGTTTTTACATGCGCATACATAATATGTACAGAGATTGAATTCAATCTGGTTTAAACTGACTGTAAGCCGGTCTTGTTTGGTACTTTCACGTAACCTTAACTCTCTTTATTATTTAGGCGCGTTCCTTTACCATGCAATCAAAGCCGGCTTGGACATGGGTATTGTTAATGCTGGAGCATTGCCACTCTATGAAGACATTGATAAGGTTTGGCTTAAACTTTGGAGAACTTTGGAGGTTTGCTAGGAGTTAGGTTTTATGTTATGGAGAACTTTGGAGGTTTGCTAGGAGTTAGGTTTTATGTTATGGAGAACTTTGGAGGTTTGCTAGGAGTTAGGTTTTATGTTATGGAGAACTTTGGAGGTTTGCTAGGAGTTAGGTTTTATGTTATGGAGAACTTTGGAGGTTTGCTAGGAGTTAGGTTTTATGTTATGGAGAACTTTGGAGGTTTGCTAGGAGTTAGGTTTTATGTTATGGAGAACTTTGGAGGTTTGCTAGGAGTTAGGTTTTATGTTAATTTGGCTATTCGGCTGCACATTATATTATGTTTGCTGGTAATCAGGTTTACTGCTAATAGTACTTCTACAGTCTACAGTATGAACTCAATCGAATAGGGACGAAGATTCGAAAGCTAAATTGTAAGGGCTCTAACATCATCAAACATATAATTCAACAAAGTACCCGGTGCGTAATATAAAAAGTGGATCGCTGGTGAGCTCTTATTCTTGGGCTATGCTCATTAGCTCATCACTCTGTCGTGTTTAGCCTCTTCTGAAGTTGTGCGAGGATCTGCTGTTCAACCGAGATCCAGACGCCACCGAGAAGATGTTGCTCATGGCACAGAGCCTCACGAAGGGAGCCAAGAAGGTATTTTATTCGATTTGTACATTCTTGTTTAGCACAGCTGCTGTGTTCGTGGCTTGTTTTACCCCTTATGTTTTTTTCTCTGTTCTAACTTGACCAAGTTCGGTAACTTCCGGAGCGATATTTGAACAGACTGACTTTGCTATCAGTTTTGACGTTGGTACGTTGGTAATCTTGACTAACTGGTAACTGCGGCCGATTTTGTGCTTTGGTTATTAAGTATACCAATACAACATTGATTTAAAACAACAGACAGAAACATGATGTTTTTCTCGTTGCCAGAAACCAAAAAATCTGCACTTTCACTACCAATGTACATTTTGGACTACACATCTTGCAATTAGTGAATAATATTTTGATGGGACGATATGTCTAGTGGTTAGGATTTTAGGATTTTCCTGCTTCGGAAATGAACTTTCGAAATTGAGAAGTATCTGTTTTATGTGGTTTATTATATGCATGCAGCTATCGTAGCCGGTGCCGATGTCACCTACTCATTTGTATTGTTAGTAAGAATAGTTGTCGATTATTTTAGGACGACTCGGCTAGTTTGGAGTGGCGACTGAATCCCGTGGAAGAACGACTCAAATATGCTCTGGTCAAGGTTTGTCATTTTTATATTTTTGTCGTTTTTGTAAGTTCCAATTATTCGTTTCACATCCCCCGTGTTGGTACTGTGTACTTCCTGCGCCTGGGCGTAAATGCGCCCTCTAACTCCAGCAAATGTATAAAATTTGGTGGCGGGCGTTGTGGAATGCTAGGTTTCTACGAAGGTTTTTTGGCTGATTGGCGTTGGGAGTCTTAAATTTGGCATGACTTGAATAATAAATAAATCATTCCTTCACGATGCAAGAGTGTGTTCGTTTCTTCAAGGGTAACTTGTTCGTAGGGGTAACTCAGAGGCGTTATTCTTCTTTTTTCGAATTTCAGGGCATCGACGCGTTTGTAGTGGAAGACACCGAAGAGGCTCGCATCCAAAAGGATAAGTACCCGAGACCGCTGAATGTGATTGAACAACCTCTGATGGCCGGTATGAGTGTGGTTGGAGAACTGTTCGGAGCTGGAAAGATGTTCTTACCGCAGGTTTGGATTTGGAGTTTGTAGTTTGTAGTTTGTAGTCTGCCTTTGTTTGATAATTGCGTAAGAGGTAGGTCGATGATTGTGTGATAGTGATCATACAGCCTAACCACTAACCAGGTGATTGGTGCTATTATGCGTCGGTCTACCAAATCCGCCGTAGGTTCATCACTACGGCACCTAACGGTTAAGAAAGTGTTAGCATTATGTAATTGCGTATGTTAAAAAGGGTTAGGTTAAACCCGTTTTCGCAAGAGATCTGAACTCCGCGTGGGTCCCGTGCCTGAAATACACGATCCGGCCTGCTCTGGGGTTTTGGTTTGCATTTCCAAATCCTTTATTTAAATATATTGCCACAAATATGTTACTAATAAAAAATATTTTACATTCAACTGCAGAAATAGCAGAGAAAGGGTCTGTAGTGAAGTGTGCAAAAAAAAATGCAGATTCCAACAAAATAAACGCGTTAAGTCGGCCGTTACTTACAGTTTAAAGAAAACTAATTAACTAATAACGTTTCATTTTTAGGTAATCAAATCGGCGCGTGTGATGAAAAAGGCCGTTGCGCATCTGATTCCGTTCATGGACGCTGAGAGAGAAACGGCTCTGGCCGCACGATTAGCTGCCGGAGGAAGTCCGGATGAGGATCCGGAGGTTGGCTGGCTTACTGTAGAATTAATTTCTGGATTATATTTTACGGGTTGACGTACCCCTACTGTAGCTGGGGTTGGTTTTATATTATGAAATTAACTGGGGGACACTCTACCTTTAGTCGAGAGTACAGTACAGAAGCGAGAAACAACGGAGTATGCATTGTTGTAGTGAAGTGAATACACGTGTGTGTATTCATGTGTCTATGTGTGAGTGAGGCGGTCATTTTACATGATAAATGACTGTAGTGCTTTAAGTTCTAATGCTTGTCTTTTTATTTTATTTTATTCACTTCGTGGAATATGGTTTTCCTTGATTTAGAGCGCCTACCAAGGAACTGTGGTGATTGCCACGGTAAAGGGTGACGTGCACGATATCGGAAAGAATATTGTGGCTGTCGTGCTGGGATGTAACAACTTTAAGGTATGGTTAATGACAATTATTGTAGAAACCTCAACCCTGACAGTGACAGACCCGACGTAATACGTGTTGTTAGCTCACAAATGAGAATGAAAATTAGCATGATGGGTTTTCCGTATTACTTACAGAATATAAAAATGTTTGATTGTTTAAAAAATGCGCCCATTGCGAGCAAGCGCTTATCGCGCAAATTAAAAGGTTTATTGGGCTAAGGGCTTGGGCATTTTATAATAAATATAAATATAATGGTTTATTTAAGCAATGCATAATAAAGAGATAAATGATAATACATATAGAAAACAAGGTAAAACCGAATCCACCAGAGTAAAGGGGTCAACTACGGGCATTCAACAACTTGCTCTGATTGTAATAAGGAAAACTAAAAAAAATATCTATGGTTCTACGAACTGTTTTAGGTTATCGACCTCGGTGTGATGACTCCCTGCGAGAAGATTCTCCAAGCGGCGATTGACGAGAAAGCTGGTTGGTTTTGTATTTAGTGTCTGGTCTGGTCTGGCTTCTTACTGGCACTAATGGTACGCGTATAATTGTTTGCAGTTTACATATCGCGGTCAGTCAGGGTTTGTAAGTCCGTATATGGTCATGCTGAATTTTCTCTTATATGAAAACAATTCCGTATAAAACAGTTACCCACCACTGACCGTGACGAGTTACCGTACTATGAGTTACTGGATTCTCGTTTGTCTGGCCCTTGAATTAGCACTTTAATTGTAGTGTAGATTTTGTTTATATTGTTGCTAAATGATTTTGTACACTTCATGGAATAAAGAGTTAATATATATCATTTCCTTCGTATGTTTCTAGACTTTATCGGTCTCTCTGGCCTGATCACGCCTTCTCTTGAGGAGATGGTACACGTGGCTAAAGAGATGCAGAGAAGGGGGCTCAAGATTCCATTGCTAATTGGAGGTAAGAAATTGAGGAGTAGAGGCCACACCTCTTTGTAATTGTAGGCCTAACTGCGTTATGCGCCACGCCATGCGGTGTGGTTTCTGTCTTACTGTACGTTATCGTGTAGTATAATAGTATGATGCTCTTTTAACCAACTAGGTCAAAATTCCATTTTTTTCGTCTAGGAACAAATACAGTTTGGAAACTGGAAAAAAGGGCTCTCGGATGTAACCCAAACTATGTTAGCGCTATCGCTCTAACAAAGGATTATATGTAGTGTTTTTTTATATGTGTGATTTGATCTATCACGCTAATAGTTCCTGTGGCGGATGGCTCTGTAATGTAAGTTAAAAAAAACATGAAAACTGTCTCAATCAGAAGAGAGAAGAGTCAGAAAGGGTCACACTAGATTCTTTACAGGAGCTACAACGTCTCGCACACATACCGCTGTGAAGGTGGCGCCGCGTTACAAGCAACCAGTTGTGCACTGTTTGGACGCGTCGAGGAGCGTCGTTGTGGTATGTATTACGATTCTTGGTATACTCCTTGCTTATCATATTGGTTTCATAGCCGAGCCGAAAGCTACGCTCACCATTATGTCAACAATTCGGGGATTTGCATCCCAGTGGCGATATGCAAGAAAACTGGGAACATCCCAGTTGGGAGAATTTGTCTATACGTTTCGCTAGTTCGCGTGATCCGGGGATCCCCCTCTATTTCTCTAACCTCCCACTCCACGGCGAGGCCTGAGACTCCTGGGAGAATGTTCCCACGTTCCCAGCGTTTGTGCGGCCACTGGTTTACTGCAATCTGTACGACGAAATGTAAATCAACATCAGTGCGTTATGGACGTTCTTGGTGTCTGATTTTCCAGTTTGTTGTTCATCTGGCTTTTGAATCAACTTGGATTGCATTTGGATGTTTTATGTTTTAGTGTTCTTCACTAACTGACGAAAAGACTCGCGAAGCATTCTTCGCCGATCTACAAGAAGAGTACGCAGAAGTGAGGGAGGAGCACTACGAGAGTCTCAAGGAGAGAAAGTATGCTTATTTATTATTTGATTTGTCACTTTCTGAAGGAAGGAAAGAGAAAGTATGTTTGTGTTCTAAGAAGTATGGTGATATGTACTGTACTGTATGTTTCTAATCTTTTATAACATTCGTATAATTAAGTTTATATATTAAGTTTTGAGCATTAAGTTAATTGGGCAAGTAGGCAAACTCGAAATTATTTTCGGTATTCAACGTAGTTCTAACTATACTGTATTTTCACTTTTTGCTTTGATATTTAGTGTTCTATGCGCTGTTTTTTTTTTACGTTGGTAATTGTATTATTGTATAGGTTCACATCACTGGCCGATGCGCGCAAGAAGCGTTTGGTTGTGGACTGGAAGTCGTTTGAACCAGGTATATTATTGTTGGAGATTCTAGGAGATTCTATTATATTGACTTATCTAACTCTTTATGCAATACAATTAAACTTTTTTTTCGAACTTCCTTAATTGAATACTCCAGTCCTATACAAACACAAATGGGTGGAGTATTAACAAAGAAACGTCTTCACAGGCTGTTCGCTGTTCTAAACCTAAGAGTTTCACCCGGTAGCTATTAGTCGGTAAAAGGGTTCTGCTTTTGATTTACTTCCGTTTGCTATTCCGAATTCCGACCATTACTCCTTGTTATACTGTCGAAATTTCATGTATCAAACAGAAAGGTGTATTTGTCTGTGATTTTGTTGTATTTCATGAACTAGCCGTTAGCGCTTTGATGAGGTATAGAAATCCCAAATATTAAACATATTGATTGGGAAGTCTCAAGTTCTCAAGTGTCACGTGTCACATTGCCTAGCAATTCTGTTCTCTGACACGGCGCACGTCGATATTTGCATGTCTCCCCCGGATTTTCAATTTCTTTTGCCCAAAGTCCAAAGTAGTATCCTACGTTTCACCGAGTCGTTATTAGTGAGTGAAACGGCGCTGCTTTTGTTTGTAGAGCGTTCATAGTTCCGTATTGTTTTATTCTAATGAAGCCCTTGTTTCAAATGTTCGGAATTGACACGTTGACATTGTAATACATAAATTATAGTATCAATTTTAAAGTGATATAACAGGTTTTGAAAGTTATGTTAGACGTGTATTGCAGTGTAGTGTGTACATCACTGCGGGATTTTTAGTATTTGTGAATGCGGTTGTCGAACATACGTTTCACAACCCGGACGTTATACGGCTTTAAAGGCCTGCCTCGTCGAGGAATTATATTCCATGTTCTGTATTTATCTGCTCTTTTGTTCCAGGGAAGCCCTCGTTCCTCGGGCGACGCTTGTTTGAGAATATTCTGATATCAGAATCGCCATTTTATTGAAAACAAATACACGATAGTATATAAAATAAAATTAGAAGGGACCATTTCACCCACAGTAACAGCCCTGTGGAACATTTCGGGTTCGACCTTGAGCAGAGCAAATACCTTATATTCCATGCAATGTAATTTTTTCAGTGAAACCCTCATTCATTGGCCGACGTTTGTTTGAGAATATGGACTTGAATGATTTGATACCGTACATTGATTGGAAGCCATTTTTCGACGTATGGCAATTGAGAGGAAAGTACCCGAATCGGTTGGTTTATTAAATATGAAGTGTTTTGTTAATAATCAACAATGAAACGAGAGATACGGTATGGTATATGGGTGTTAGGGAGTGGGTGGCTGTCTCGAAAGAGCTAGCTATATACGTGGGGCTAATACGTCAGCACGTGTTTGTGACGCACAGTTTGTGTACTGTATGTAGAGTACAGTACATTTTACTCATGAGAGTCAAAGCCTTGTCGATGTTCCTTCGATTTTGTTATGTAAATATTGTTATTGGAAAATTCCGGGACAACAGGGATTTCCGTGACCATGTGACCAGTAACCAGTTCGTCAGCTACAACTGTAGAGATTAACTTTTTTGAAATTCTGAGACTTTTCTTGAAATATCTAGTCTAGTTAGTTCTATTACAGCGGTTATCCACGTATTTTCGATGACGCTGATGTCGGACCCGAGGCAAAGAGATTGTTTGAGGTATTTTCATTTATCTGAGAATATATTCACCACTCCTTAGAAATTGCCAAATTGCAAAACTACAAAAGTATTATCTTGTGGAGGAAACGATAGAACGTTACCGTACACATGGCATAAAACACCCCGCCAAATGCGGACGATCACCTCCCTATCTCTAATGCATTGTATGCAACTTAGTCTAAATCACCTCCCCAAAATGTTGAAATGCGGACTTAATTTATTCCCTGCGTGCATTACCTGACTATGGAATGTAGACATACTGTAGTACTAATCTAAGGATTTTTCCCTAGGACGCTCAACAACATCTGAAAAAGCTGATCGCCGACAAATCGCTGACGGCTAACGCTGTGTTAGCGTTCTATGAGTGTGGTTCGCAGGGAGATGATATCCTTGTATACGAGGTAAAGGTTTGGTTGCTGATTTATCTAGCACTGAAAATATGAAAGCTTCATGCAATGGCTCAAGGTGCCGTATTCACTTTTGAATTTTATGGTTTAAGTTTTGTTTATTTTTCATTGCGAGAAGGCACGTAAGTATTCACTAAAGTGGAAATGTGTAGGCAATTGTAACAACGTTTGGATGGGGGATATATAATTGCACAACCACATCCACTACTTACACACTTGTTAACTAACTAATGTGGTGCAATTTCAAATAGCAATTTCAAATTTTACGGTGTTGCCGACCCCTTGTTAGTTTATTCGTTGGCACGCTCCATTTAGTAAATTTAGTTTCCATTGATGAGATGTCAACTAGTAGTTCAGTGTACAGCGCACATGGCCTTAAATACTAGAATGCAGTTACATAATTTGTCTTTTTAGGATGGCAAACAGGTGGCCACTCTACATGGACTCCGACAGCAGAGTGGTCGTGAACATGACCAACCACACTTTTGCTTCTCCGACTTTATAAAGCCCGTCCAAGATGGTAGGTGATTTGCATATTGGGGTTATCTTTATGCGCATATAGGTTTTGTATGAAGTACAAAGCGGTGTATTCACGTCCGGATCGGGTCGGCCAATCTCCTGAAGAAAAATATCTACCTTAGTGAAACTAAATATCTACCTTAGTGAAAGCTAAATATCTAGCTTATTTATAATATGTCACTATCAATAAGCTCCATCTCCGGAGCAGATCTTTACACATACACACGGATTTATGCGCTGTAGCGGGATGCACTTTATCTGTTTATCTGTGTATCGTAATATTCTTCATTCTAGGAAAGCCGACCGACTATATTGCCATGTTCGCTTGTACCGCGGGATTAGGAGCTGAGGAGTTGTGTGCGACACTAGAGAAGAATAATGATGACTACTCGAGTATCATGGTCAAGGTGAGGGAATGAGCCTGAGCCTAAGCCTAAGCCTAGGGATTTGCAAATTGTCGAATCGTAATTAGTTTAGCTTTGATTTCAAACAAGGAGCAGAGTATTAAAGAGAATAGCTTTCATCCTTTTGCTGCTTTTTATTGCTACTGAAACGAAAAGTGTATGTAGATAAACGGCATGCCATACCACTTTTATTATTCAAAGCGAAATACCGACCGGTTTTTGAAGCACATCGCCTACACCAGCATTCTTATGCAGCCTATGCAAATGAACATAAATTAGAATAAAAATCGAGCTAAATTCGTGCAAATTAGCGTAAATACGTAAGTACTCAGATGCCCACGATGCGTTTCACAAACCAGGTGCCATACCACTTTAATCGAGTCTTATCTTCAGGCCCTTGCCGACCGTCTTGCCGAGGCTCTAGCCGAGTGTCTGCATCACAAGATCCGCATCGACTATTGGGGCTACAGTAAGGATGAGCAGTTGAATGCGGAGGATCTTCTTGCTATCAAATACACGGGAATCAGACCCGCGCCTGGATACCCGACACAACCGGATCACACGGAAAAGGTATTTTGTAGTTAGATGGCAAAATGAATTAAGTCTTGGCGGCCTTCAGCTCGATCAGCTTCTTGACTCAATCGTACATATGCTTGACTGCCTGGTACTCGGTGAGACCGAGACGTTGCTTGTTGGAGATGTCATAAGTACCCTCATCGGATTCAGAGTGCTCACCATGGATAGCTCCAGATCCGTGGTATCCACGGTGAGCACACTCTGTATCCACTGGGGGTACATATTGTCATTTTGGTTTTTGCAGTACCTCATTGAAAACCAACAATGTGGGCTATGACGAAGTGTTCTTGACTATTAATATGAAGTTTATATGTAGCGCCTGACTTGAAAGTGGCAGTGGTGGGTACTCTAAGTGTGCGAAAAGGCGACATTCCTGCATTGCTTTCATAGAACTTTTATTTTGCCGCGAACTTGCGCGGCTTGACTATTAGCCGTATTAGCGTAAGCTGGCATGTTTTTACGTGATTTGTTCACAATGGGTAAACGGCATGTTTCATTGCAACGATATATAAACGAAGCGGCTATTGCTATGTTCCTCTGAAGATGGTTAACCACTGGATGCTAGATAGGGGTCCGTACGTAACTTTTTGGGAAATTTGTATATCAGTTTTATGGATTCACTATATTATAAGTACCGGTACCGTTGAAGGGGGAATAACAACCGTTTATATTGTAAACAATGGTAGCTGGCGCCTACCGCTCTTTGCACGGGAGTATGGTAACATTCAAGCGTATAACGGCCGCTTTTTGAAACGTATGATGTACGAGTGCATATGTCCTATGTAGTTATGCTACTACGTTCTCAGGCGCGAAGCGCGGAAATGTGTAACCGCGTCGGATAAGAGATGGCTTTTTCACATGGGAAAAGAGGTTTCTCTGTGCTCGAATTTTTCAATGCAAATTTACAATCTTTTTCCGCGGACGCGGCTACGCATTTCCGCGCTGAGCGCCTAAGGACCAGTGTATTGAACTCGATTTTTTTACTCGAACCTAGCATTTGCATATGATGCATGGGAACTTGGGAACGCAGTTGTCCTGGGTCCGTCCGTTCCAAATACATGATGTATTTCGCTTTATGTTTTGTAAATAGTGAAACGTGTACCTACCATTCCAGAACACTATGTGGAAGCTACTTGGAGACGATGAGATTCAGAAATCTGGCATCAAATTGACTGACTCACTGGCCATGTTACCCGCTGCATCAGTGTCGGCCCTGTGCTTTGCCCACCCCAACAGTCAGTACTTTGCGGTGGGAAAGCTGGATAAGGATCAGGTATGAATTTATGTGCAATTGTGGTTGGCGCACTTCTGGTGCACATATCGCGCACCGCCAAATGAGCGCCGAGCGCCGATGGTGTGTGCCGCACATCATTTTTCTGTATGGGGTGTGTTAGTAGTGGTACATGAGTAAAGTTTCTTGTGAGCTTTCGATTCCAACCACAAAACAAATGCGTTTAACACATTTTTATTTGCCAACGTTTCGGTTTACACCATCATCAGGGCAGATTTAATTACCTACAAAGCACATATATATACAGTAACACAATTGGACCATAAACATAACATGACTCAACATAAAAATGTGTTAAACGCATTTGTTTTGTGGTTGGAATCGAAAATCGAAAGCTCACAAGAAACTTTACTCATACTACTATCTTTCCAACTTATTCATGGAGCGTGCAAATATACACCAGTAGTGGTACAGTTCACTTATGCTAGTGAATAAGGATTTCTGGACTGGTTCGGGATAGTGCCTAAAATCAGTTAGAGAGCGCAATTCAGTGTGATATGAAGGCGTGGTTGGATAATAGTGTTTTGGAAATTCTTAAAGCGAAATACCGGCCGTTTTTTGAAACGCATCATGGACAATTGAATTCTTACGTATTTATGCTAATTGTGCTAAAACCATGGCATTCAATTGATGCTTATCAACCTTTCATCATATTGATGCACACGTTTTATGTGTTAATAAATATTTAATATTTATTGGGAGCGCAATTATTTTAGCGAGTTGTTGGATAACTGTGTTTTAGAAATTATTAAAATCAAATGTGTATTACATTGCCCGTATGTGTGCGACGGTTAATTTTCACTTCCTAATTTCCTTTTTAGGTGGTTGACTATGCGGCTCGCAAGGGATTGTCATTGGAAGAAACGGAGACTTGGTTGGCCCCAATTCTTGGTTACGAACCGGATAATTAATGCTCCATTATTTGGTGCAGTTACGGTATCAGTATCCGACTTAGTGTGCAAGCTATTTGCCTTTTCCTTATATAGATTGAGTGCATTGAACATAAGTGGATGGGGGGTCTTTATAGGGTGTTAGCCAGTAGAAAGGGTTTATCATTATCAAATAGTGTGAGAATTTAGAGGATTATAAAGGAAGGACTGACATTTAGAGGCAGTTTGCAGGGGCTGTCCTGATTTTGTTAAAGCGAAATACCGGTCGGTTTTTGAAACACATCGAGTACACCAGCATTCTTGTGCAGCCTATGCAAGTGAACACAAATTAGAATAAAAAATCGAGCTAAATTCGAGCCAATTAGCATAAATGCGTAAGAATTCAATTATCCACGATACGTTTCAAAAACCGGCCGATATTTCGCTTTAATCGGTTTACTGATTTGTATATCATAAAACCCGTCTGGTGTTGAACAAGGAAGGTTGTGTTCTTGAGCAAGGTTGTACTTTGGTGTTGTTTTCCGTATGTATGCATGTTTGGCAGCTATATTATTTTAGTAGCTCCTGTTATTCTCTGTATTCAACGCGCACGGTTATTAAATGTTGTGATGACTGTTTTAACTCCTGGTTATGTTAGTGCATGTGAAGGGTTATGCTTTGGTTAGGCGTTAGGCCTAAGCCTAAGCCTAAGCCTAGGCCTGTTATGAAAATGTGCCTTTGAGGTTTTGCATTTTATATTTAATAAATATCTGTACCTTTAAAGAAAGTTGATGTAGCCATATTGTTTCTACTGTAGCATGCGTGTTGCGTGTATGAGCGTTACTAACGGCTTTTTGGAGAGTTTACTAACGATTAGCCTTTAGTTGCAAGACATTCCTTGATACACGTTTGGGTCATTTATGAGATTTCTCACTTTTCTTATGCCCTGCCCATGTTTGCGAATCGCACTTGTGAAAATGACAAATGCCTGTCCATGTTCGAGTCAATGTCATTGACAAGGTCCCGCAGCGACTTTGCATCTAGTATGGATCTATTTCAAAATAGTACTGATCTATTTCAAATAGTACGCATCTAGTACGGATCTGATACACTTTCGTTGCGGGACTATGTCATACGCGTCATTCGCATGGGTTACGGTAGGCATTTGACATTCATGTAAAATGGCCTGAACATGGACAGTCATTTGTCATTTTCGCAAGTGTGATTCGCAAACATGGACAGGGCATTAGTTTGTGATATTAAATATTTACCAAATTGACATTCCAGATTATAATAAAGTTCTTTTTTTTTGCGTGTTTTGTTTGGTGTTTTTGTTGAACGTGTTAGTCATTTCTTTTCCCATAGTCTGTGGGGCGCTGAAGAACTTTGGAAGAAAAGCAGGCGCTGCATTTCGAGAAACTGGTGCTCAAGTGTTGACCACGCGGCGTTAGTCTGGCGCGCAAATATTACGTGGCATTATCCTGGTACTCGGACCTGGTGCGCGGCTAAGATTTAGCGCAAGTGTTACTCTCCTAACTGAACTAGTCTTTTTTTATTGACTCGGCACGGTTCTTTGATCTTACAATTAGGTAAGAAATATATATTATCATAAGCAATAATTGTGTGTAGCTGTGGTCTATTGGCGCCTATTGATTAGTATTAAACTTGATAAAGTATGTAAACTTCCTATATTATATGTACTTGTCGTGGTCGAGCTGATATATTATTGATCAGGGGTGGACACAAGCATTGTTAAGCACATAGTGACGTTTCTCTGCGTCTCTCTCTCTCTCTCTATCTCGCTGTGTCTCGCTCTCTATCTCTATCTCCATCTCTCTCTCTATTTCCTTCTCTTCGTACTGTATGTCTCTCTAATTGTCATTGCGAATGCAGTCATTCCCTTTCCCTTTCATCATTTCCGTCTTCTGTCTGTTTCTGTCTCCATCTTTCCCTCTCTCTGTCTTCCTTCGCTCGTTGTCCTCTCTCCCTCTCTCTCTCGCTCTCTCTCTCCCCCTCTCTCTCTATCTCTCTCTCCCTCTCTCCATCTCTCTCTCTCTCCTAACCCAGTCCCTATCCAGTTTCTGTAGTCCGTATGTGTGTTTGATCTCAAACAGTGTCTCTGTCATATTGGCACATGGCTACACCAAAGGGTTCCCTCGAAAAAATGCAAGCATTATATGCTAATTTGAAGATTTCAATGAAATTAGCATAGAATACTTGTCGTTTTTATAATATTTCCACACAGTACTTATTTTGTTGCATATTATTCTGAATACTTATTACTTTTTACTTTTTGCTATTATCCTTCCCTTTTACTTATTCCAAACATTATTTTTACATTATTTTATTTCTACAGACTACAGAGCTTTTATTATGGCTCTCACGTTTCAAGATGACTTTTAAAATTGATATTTTAATTATTGATGTTTGTCGATTAATTTGTCACTATAATAAAAAACTATAATTTATGGTCCCATTATTGAAAAATGTGAGATATCATATTGGAAAGGAGGAAGTAGAGTAGCAGACTGTTAAAGCGGTAAGGCACGTGTTTTTTAACCAGATGATAAGCAGTTGGTTCCGTACGTATTCTATGCAAATTTTGTGCAATGCTGCACGACAAAGAGCACAGAAATTAGCATATAATACCTTGGAATCTAGTTGTCCAATATGAGTTTCAAAACAACGTTTCATATCTCTTTAATGTCAAAGAAAGCCAATTTTCTCCGATTTTTTTGTTGAAAATTGGAAATGGATTGGAAAACTCTGCAAAGGATAGTGCACCCACGTGCTTCCTTGATAATTAATGACATTTCTCAAAAATCAGTCTTTCTTCTCTTTTTTTTCTGCTTTAGTGAGATAAATGAAGAAGCACTTTTTTCGCGCTGCGCGTGTGACAAATAGGCATAGGTGAGATAAAGACATATTCTATAATTTTTAGCTAATCGAAATCAGTCTTAATAACTTGGCCAACTTCACGTAAATGGCAAGTTAGTAGTTGCATACACAAACGATCGCGAAGTCGTCGCGCAAAGCCGCTCATGTTGCGCGCCAGGGGTGCGCCCTAGGTGCGCGCGTAGAATTTTCATAATTTTAACGCTTCAGTTTCCGTACCTTCACATCCAAGTGCTTCCCATAATTATTGCTTTCACCTTGTTTTGCAATAGATCGTATTGTTTTCTTTAATTGAATACTTGATCTGGGGAATTCTTTGTAATGTTACTGTCCATTAGATTCACTATTAGAACAATTTTTTTTTGTTTACTGTAATTGATATATGGAATGTTATTGTTCATCTCCCTACTGACCTTCGCACCCTAGGAACTTTGCGATCGCCCCACATGTGTAAATGTGTTTGTCTAACTTCCCAAAGCTTCTTGTTTTCAGTTCTCTCCTCTCTCTCTTTCTCTCTCTCTCTTTCTCTCTCTCTCTTTCTCTCTCCCTCTGTCTATCTATCTACCTCTCTATCTCTCTCATGCTTCTGTCCATCTTTCCCAGTGATTATCAGTGTCTCCACTCTACTCATATTCCACGCTATTTCCTCATTCATTGTCTAGTTCTGGTGCTCAGTTCATGTCCTATATAACTGGTGTTATCAGTTGTGTCACTCATTCCTTGTCAACTTTTTTTTTCTTTATCTTCCTGTTATACCCCTCTCTCCCTATCTCTATCCTCTCTCTCCCTCTCTCTCTCTCTCTCTCTCTCTCCCTCTCTCTCTCTTCTCTTCTCTTCTCTTACATTCTCTCGTTTGGCCCCAAAATGCAATCATAAAATAGCCAAATCTTTGATTTCTCCTTGACATGAAACTAACACTTTGTGATATTAAAGCGGCATACGGCGTGTGTTTTTGAACTGCACTCCCATATGATATATGCAAATTTTATTTTTGCCCGTTCGTGCTGGAACAAATACCACCTTTATTTGCATGCTTATATAAATTCTAGTCTATATGTAGTTTGTTGTTTGGTCTAGGAAAGCCCATCTTAACTCTAACAGCCATGCTTTTCCCGCATTATTGACCACGGAAAGGGGGGCGCTGTTCCTTTTTTCTCATCCTTGGAGTATATTTTTTTCACCTTAGTTATTACGTAAGTTCCCATCTACTAAGTCGGCTTAACGCTTAACCTTTAAAGATTGTATTAATTTCGACAATAATATTTTTAATATATATTCACGTGTGAGTGAAGGCTATAATCCATTTGAAGTTTATAGATTTAGGCTTAGGTTTGGTCTTGGGCTTAGGCTGGATTTGGATTTCATCTTAAACTTAGGACCACATCTATATTTCTAACAGTTGGCCTAAGTCCATAATGCTGTTTTTTGCTTGTCCCTAGCCAGCTGCATATTTTGGCACACTCTCATCATTAAAGCGAAATACCGGCCGATTTTTGAAACGCACCTCAAGTACTTGCATGCCTATGAATTTATGCAACGTGGGGTCTAATTGGGGTCTAGTTTTTATTCTAATTTTTGCTCATTTGCATACGCTGCATAAGAAAGCAGGTGTACGCAATACGTTTCAAAAACCGGCCGGTATTTCGCTTTAACTAGTTATCACTGCCCGATTGTTCTATGAAGGCTCTTTGTAAATACCCCGTTTAAACTTCAACATGTACTTTTGATTATTTATAGAAATATGTTTATTCCTCAATGCTTGACCACTGCATGAACTTTTACAGTTTAGCTGATTGACAATAGCTTTACGAAATAGTTCACTATCAATTAGCCGTATCCTATGATACTAAAACAAGACTAACTAAAGTTAGGTAGGATCCATATTTGCAAAACTCTGATATGCCTGACGCCTTTACCTAAACATTACGCTTGCTGTTCCATTATTATCTAATTAGCTGTTTGCTAATCAACGACAACGCGACTTGTTATGTTATATACTACCTTCGCTTCATCATTTCATTGTGATGTACATCCTGTGGTGATAATAATAAAACACATCCCTTATATATTTAATATTTATTTAGTAATAATAATAAAACATCCCTTATTTATTTTAGTGTACCTTTTGAGGAGGCGTATATATATGTATCATCTTATTGGCAAATAATCCGCTATCAACTATCACAGACTCCGTTAGCTTCTTATTAGTATTCTAGATAAGCATTATTCCGGAATCCCGGCCGGGGCCGGGCACTTAATTTAGAATATAAGCTAGTCAGCTTATTAGTATACGCATGAATATTCCAATTTGCTTATAATTAAGTCAAACCTGCGTTTTATTTTGTTTTATCGCTACTCGTACTCGTATTTTTGCTGATATGCCGCAGGTACAATTGATTTTATTGTCGAAATTCCTTGCGCAAGTAAATTTTTCAACGTAAATACAATCGATGTTTGCTTTATTGTCTTTGTATAACGCGCAGCTTTTTGTTTGCCGCGCAAACACGGCGGACAGTGGGTGTGCAGCGAAAACAGCGGATATGTGGCGCACTTTTTCAGGAGTGCCAAACGTGCGCGAACTGTCTAACTTTTTTCCTCTATGCGACGTCTCCATTGCTATCAATATTCATTATCAATTATCATTGTTCGTGTTATTGAGTAAATAATTTGAAGAACTCATTTTTTTTGATAATTAGGTTATTTAGACATATTTCCAGATGTACCGCGTGTTGTTCTGCGCCGCTGTTGGCATTTCGCTAAGGATTGAGTATCTCATAGCTCTAGCTATACTTAACCGGAAGTTTGCGGATTGGTATGTTGATTCGAACTTTACAAACCTTTAAAGCGTGATGCCACGTGGCTTTGTGGCATATACCCAAGTATATGTCGTAATGCTCTAGTCTCTAGTTTCTTTTCCAATTGGTGATCTGGTTGCCCAAATTTTGAGCACCTTTTATATATGTGTATAATGCATGGAAAAGTATCCTAATTGCCTAATTACCTAACTATTAATTGCTTCTTTTAGGTCGTCGAATAAACGTCGGATTTTCGCTGTGCGCGTCGTATCTTGCACACATGCGTTCCTCTCAGCAATGGGATGTCTTATGGGGTTTGTTTTTGTTTATTATTTTATTATTTTTTAATTTAATATAATTGTTTGCTGTTTACTACTATTATTATTTACAGCTACTCCTTGTACTGTATTTGAAGAGTCGTTCGCTAGTCATGTTTTTGCATAGTTTTTCATCTATACAATGAGATACCTGGCGCGCAGGCGGCGTGAGATCGGCGTACAAACGGCGTGCATTTTGCGCGCCGTTGTCGCGCAGCTTGTGCGCCAAGTTTCGTCAGCGTAAGGGCTCAAATAGTAAAGTGATTACAAAAAAATCATAATTTACAGTCTTCTCTTGGATCAAAACTACGTGAAAGAACCATATGACTACAGTACCGTGTCCGCACAGTTCGTTTTCTTGTTCTCAATGGGTAAGTTAGTTTATCATCGGTCTTATCTAAATCATTATTATTTTTACAAATAATAATTATTTTTGTCCGCTACGGTATGTGGAGCGCTCGTTGGTTTCCATATAACCTACGCACTTTATAGTTGGATCTATGTAGGTCTCTAGTTTCTTTTTCACTTTGTGATATGGTTTTATGGTTTTCGTCAGGTTAAAACTGTACTATCTAGTATGTATGCCAGTTCTGTCCCGTCCGTAATACTCGCAGTAAAGTCTAATACTATTCCGTATTGACCGAAGAATAGTTTGTTTAAAACAATTTTTTTAAATCGAATATTGGATTATAATTATAATTAATACCGGGTATCTGGAATTGGTATCCCATGTTTCTAGGCTACTTTGTCTACGATTTGATGGATATGTGGCTTCACGGAGAACTTCCACACTCGCTGGAATATTTGGTTCATCACTCACTGGTTCGTTTATATGTTTGACAATATTTATACATTCGTATTTCCGTTTTCGCTTCAACGTGAAACGTTGGGTGGTGGGCCGCGCGCTAAATGATGGTGGGCGGCGGCGCACTCAACAATGAGCCTAGAACACGCGGCCCACCGACCAAGTTTCCTCAGGTTTAGTATTTAGCTTTCGCGTTATGCGAATAATGTTCTGCTCATGCCGCAACATACCAGCGTAATGGATGAGTGAACTAGTGAACACGTATAACTGCAGTATATCGATCGTAACACGCATGACACAAACAAACAAACAAACAAACACAGTCTGTTGATTTATTTGATAAGTTCTTCTCAACTCTACAATTTTAGGTAATCATCGCGTTCTACATCATTTTGTACACGGGCAAATTGTTCGGATTCGCCATGATTGGACTACTCGTCGAGGTATCATTTTTAATTTATTATTTTATAACTTTTAAATTACAATAATATTTAATAAAAAAAATGTAGTTTTTTTTTGCAAACTATCACATTGCTTTATTTGATCACCCCACGCTGAATCTCCATTAAATTTTTTTTGTTCTTACAGTCCATCAAGGTAAAAAAAATGTACAATTTGGCGCATGTGTGGCGCGCCTCTGGCGCTTCTCATGCGCAGCACCGCTGCAGCGGATTTCAATCAAAATAAATGCTAAAATCTTTAGGTTCAAACAATCTTCCTCCACCTGCGTACGATGGTCCGTCTGCTCGGTTTTGGTCGTGAACGTCCCCTCCTTGCACTTCTAATCCAGTTGAACATGGGATGTTTATTCGTGTTCCGACATCTGCCCATCTCCTACTTGATGTATTTCTTGGCGGTGCAGGATGATAAGGTGGGTGACTTCTTTTGTTTTATCTCCCAGGAAAGAGGTCGAAGGTTCGATACCGGCCAGAGCAGGGCAGCGCCCGCATGAGTGCGCGAAATGTGTATAATTCCAGCTGGCGCGTCTGTGGCGTACTTGTGGCGCACCTTCCGCGCCCATACGAGAAGTGTTGAATTCTACACCTACGGCACCGTCCGCCGCCCCGCTTTTCAGCGCTGACTGCGCTAGGTTGAAGGAGTGAAAGTCATAGTCATTTTGTATAGTAATTAGATCTTTTCTTCCAGGTGCCTACCGTACTGCGTCTCTTCCTACTGTCCGGTCTCTCGTTCCTCTTCTATCACAATTGCCATTTGACGGTCGGTTTATTTATTACATCCAGGTTCGGTGGAGGAGCGCGTGCGATGTGCCATTTTCAGTTGGCGCACGTTATGCGCGCCACCCGTATCCTCTCCCGAAAAGAGTTGCCGCCATAAGCTTGCCTCGCTCATTAGCTGCGCGGCGCAAACTCGGAGTTTAGGCAGTGCGCGCAGGTTTTTGAAGCGTTGCGTAACATTTACTTGGTTCACTTTAACATACACAAAAACATTCAAATGTGTCGCGGTCAAATTGTAGAGGGTCCCTAAGTAGACAACGAGAGAATATAACTTATATAACCCAAAAACTACGTTATGGTTTAAAAAAAGGATAGCACTGTTCTTCAGGGCCCCGAAGGGGTCCATGCAGTCCGCTCTGGTCTACCGAAGTAGTGCGCTCCAGAGAATAGGCCATCTTTGATTACGGAATGGGTGGCCAGCCCTGATCCTGATAAAATGACCCTTTTCAGATGTCTATGGCCAAGACAGACGGTTTCTTTGGCTACAAGGGAGTGGCCACCCTGGACGAGGACCATTGCGACCCACTGGGCGCCGTGAATACTAAGAATAAGGAGGAGGCGACTTGCAAACAGGAATAGAACTCTCTTTCCCTGTCTATGTTCTCTATTTCTCTAGCCCTCTCTGTCTCTCCCTTCTCTGTTCCTCATGTACTCTGGTACCCTTTTAATTTTGGGAATACTATATTTCGAGATAGTTCCAACAGCAATTACCACATTGAATGACAAATATTTACGTGAAACTGATGGTGCGCGGCAAAAGTGGGCATATCCACGCTCAGCCTTCGTCAGGCTCTCCGCTCTCGCGAGTTCACTGAGTTTCCTTTCGCGAGAACCTGGCGAAGATTTGTCCTGGCGCCAGGCTTCCGCCGCACACATGCTTCATCAGTATATTTGGATCGTTCTCTTCCGCTTATTTCCCTCTCGCATTACTGACTGCGTTGTTGTGTACATAAAAAATACCTTGTTGGTATCCAAAAAGAAAATTTAATTTTCTAGTTGCCAATTATGTGTGACTACCGTAGTAGCTCTGGCATGGTTAATTTTCCGCATTGGTGCATTTTTTTCTGTTTCTTGGTTATTTCTTATTTCTATGATTGTTAGTACTTGGACCGTCTGCTTGTTAGTATTATAGCCGACCTATTCTACCCCAATTGTGACTTAATACACCGGTAGACTATTTGATATATGCACGACCTTTGTTAAGGAGTTACTTAAACCAGTTATACATATTTGTTGTTTGTTCTTGGATACTGTAAGCACGTTTGTGAACAATTGTGGATGTTATAAGTGTTCTACGGAATTACTTGGTCGAGCGGCCGAAATCTCGCCACGCACCTGACGCCTTCGCCAGACTTCCGCCGCGCACCTTATGAGATTCAACATGGCGAGTACACAGGAGGATGCACCGTTTCTCTGCACCTGTACTACTCGCCATAGTTGATTCTTTTACATATGATACATATATCCTATGCCGAAAATTGGTGTCCTTACGGCGCCTCCGGCACCAAATTTACATAGGAGGATGCACAGGATATCATAGGATATCATATGCAAATTTCCCAAAGTAGATGCAATAATGCTTTAAAATAATTCTAATTGTTCGACGTTAGGTATATTGAAAGCAAAAAAAGTCAAATTCCTGATTCTCTTTATTGAATAATAATAATAGGTCTAACAATGGTCAATCAACAACAAATATCACATATTTTGTATGTACAGTCGAAAAGGCAAAATAGGAAAAAAGGCAACAAAACCATCAACATTTGCATAAGTGAATCATAAAACTGAGCAAATGAACTGGACCTGGGAGGGTGTTTGAAAAATAAAAATAAACAAAAAATAAATTCGGAATATAGTACTCGCTAGCAATCAGTTACACTACATAAGAGTGTAAAATAGTTATGACGGAATACTAATGAAAGATTATTACCGATCGAAGTATGCATGCGGCAAATTTGTCCTTTGCGCACAAAACGCAAGCGGCAACGCTGCGGCGTACAAGTGGCGAAAAAGACTCAGGGAAACCAGTACACTTCCGTTTATTTTCCTGACACCACGTTGCCAAATGCACTTCAATAATGTCCTAGTCTGGAACAATTAAAAATAAAAATCTAACTATACATATTTCACCTATAGCTACGACTACGGTTGCCAAACATAAACCGCTGTTCGAGGGGGTATCTCCATCTGGGCGGACGTGGTACCCGACGTGCCGCCCTGGTTTGACCGGAGATGAGGTTCTTGTGGTGGTTCTCGTCTAGGTTCTAGTCCAGGTTCTCCTCCAGGTTCCCTTCCAGGTTCTCGTCCCGGTGTTAATACAACTGTCGGTGCATAATCCGCAAACGCTGAGGAAGAAGGTTCGGAAAAACAGCGAGCCCGTTCAATACGACGTTGAACTTGAGGCATCTCTCCGCCACTTATTGAGGACCGAGGACCTAAAGGTATGCTAATTTATTATAGGCAAATTTGTGTAGATAAGAGGGCAGGAGTAGCACGTGCGAAGGACCCTTTCCCTTTAAAAATGCTAGCGCACAATTAAACCGAAATACCGGCAGGTTTTTGAAACGCATCGTGGACAACTGAATTCTTACGTATTTATGCGAATTTAGCTCGATTTCTTACTCTAATTTATGTACATTTGCAAATGCTGCATAAGAATGCTGGTGTACTAGATGCGTTTCAAAACCGGCCAGTATTTCGCTTTAAAAAAATCCAAGCTTTTTATGTGCAATCACAAAAAAGCTACCAAATTATTCTCATTAGATCACCTCACAAAGCAAATTGAAAATTTTAGAAAATAAACATGCTAAAAAAAATATTTTTTGCTTCAAGAGCGTGCATCTTTATTCAAGGGAGTTCAAATTCAAAGTTTTGCTTACGACATAGGTCCTTGAGCATAGGCGACGAGTTCCAGATGACAAATTGCTCGACGTCTTCGGAAAATATGGAAACTGAAACTGGAAACTCAACGGAAATTCGACTCACCAGATGTCGGTTTCGCCACAGATACTGCCTGCGAATAAGAAGGCAATTCTTCAACATCCGCCCGCTTCACACAATATGAATAGGTGGGTGGAGGGGCCGGTTTTGCATCTCCTCTTTCTGAAATATACTATTTTAATAGATAAAGCGATATGTGGTATTGAAATCTAAGCCAGGCAACCCTATGTATTGTATGCAGGCGATGTTCCATTCTGTGCCAAGATGCCCGGAAGAAAACAGAAATTTGCATAAAACTCATGCAGTTGCCGAGGGCATGTTTCACAAACCACGTGTCATATCGTTTTATACCATAAATATAGTAGATCATTAGTTGCCTCAACAATACTGCACCTGTGACACAACAACGAAACTCAAGAGTTGCGCGCGGCAACAGTTTGGGGGTGTTTCCCGCAAAAGAATTTGATGCGCGCCGCAAAAGTTTTTCCACCGACTCTGGTTGCCGTTTTGGTGCGGGAAACACCCCCAAACCGTTGCCGAAAAGGTGCGGAAACGGTGCGGGAAAAGTAGCAACTGCAAAAAGAAAGCAGGGTGTTGGATTCGAACCCTACACTCTTGTTAGATACTTTCCCTGAATAGCGCCTTAGACCACTCGGCCACACAACACATGTGAGATCTTGTGCTTGCGGAAAAATATTAGTACAACAACTGCACTTACGGCAGATCCTCCGAGCGCTTTCAAAAACGTTGCCGAAAAGGTGCGGAAATGGTGCGGGGCGCAAGTTGCGCGCCGCACCATTTCCGCACCGTTTACGCACCTTTTCGGGAAACACTTTGCGCGCCATTTCTATTCCGCGCGCATTTTGTTTCCCATTCCTTTGCGGCGCGCATTTTGTTTCCCGAAATGGTGCGGCGCGCAACTCATCGGCTCTCAGTGAAGAGATTGGTTCAACAAGGCACACATGGCGTAACATTATCTATATGAAGTTTCACAACTTCACAAATTTCCCAAGGCTAGACTCATGTCATGGCTGTTATTTAAATGATGAAATAAGCGCACCTGCATCCTCGGAGTGTATTTGATGGAAAAGAATCTTGTAGCATTCACTGAAGAACATCCTGAAATAATAATGTAGTAGACATATGCTAGTACAAGTACAGGAGTAATATACATGTTGAATTAATTGTTTACAGCCAATTGAGCTAACCCCCGCGTCACAAAAACAAATACATAGATAATACACTCCGTGAAATTTCGGCAAAATAATTTCGAGTTAAGATACCCAGAATACAGCTTGCTTCATATGTTGACTAGGTGCCAAAAATAAAAAGAAACTTCCGTTGCGGGGAATCGAACCCCGGCCTTGTGGGTGAGAGCCACAAATCCTAACCACTAGACCACAACGGATGTTACAGCATGTAGAAAAATGCACACCTCAACTCTGCTGTGAGCAGAAGGACGAAACACATAATCCAGAAAATAAACAGAGGATCCTTTTGAGACGTAAGAAAAGCCTTTAGAATGGGATCTGTTGAAGAAGATAGCGAAACAGCTGAAAATTATAAATAGGAATTTTGTAAATAACATTTATAATACCGTACTGTGTAACGTAGATGTGTAATCTGGTAACTTAACCTTACGCTAAAGGCAAGGTGAAGGTAATATTAAGTATTAAAATTCAATATAGATTAATTAAATATAGACACAACAAAGAACAAATGGTGAACGTGTTATGTTGCCAAATGGATATCAGTTTTAGTGAAGTTTTCGTTCCTACTATTTGATTTTATTGATGTTTTTCGTTACTATTTCCGAGTTACTATTTGATGTTTACACCGCAATACGCCATAAAATGTACACATGGGTGTAGAGAACGAGCAAAACGTTACGCACATACACTACTAAAATCAAACTAAAGTGCCTATAAAACTAAAAATACTACAGTAATTGTTAGTAATTCATAAATATAGTACCGTAGTCTACTTTAAAAACAAAAATCACTGACAAATTAAGAACAATGGGCCTCGCCTGTGCCAACTGAGACTAAAGTAGTACTATTTAAAGTAGACTACGGTACTTACATAAAAGTAAAAGATTAAAAGTATAAGATAAAAATAAAATATATAATAAACTAACTTTCTTCCTCAGCAATCGCCATCTCGGCGCCATTTTTGTCAATTTCTCGTCGTAACTTGATGTGGATCGAATCGAGTGAAAGACATCCAATGAAGAGGAGAAAGATTATGAGCACAAACTGAACGTTTAATTTTAAGTATGTGCGGCTCTGACATGGCGCACCAATCGCACACGTTTGCACGCGCCAGATGTGCGCGCCAAATGGAATTGTAGACGCGCCCAGGCGCAGCCTACATGACAGTTTAGTATATTAATGAACGCGTTATATTTCCATTTAGGTTCCGCCGGCAAAACCCACCGGCCTATAACCTATGCACACCGTACGTAAAGGTATTTAAGAGAAAACAACATTTCGCAAATCGTGGCGGCGTGCACGCAGAACAGAATTGGCTCGCATCTGTGATCCGCGTTTGTGCTGCGCGCACCCGGTTTAAGTTAATAAAAGCTAAGAACTCTTCACCAACCTTGAGTACAATATTTGGCATGATGAAAAAAGCAATGTTTGAAGTCAGTCCAACACAGGCCAGTATCACCAGGGTACAGTTAATCGTTGAGAAAGCGAGGACGGCAGCCGGTACGGGCACACATAGGTACACATAGAGAAGGAGAAGCACGTTGGACCACAGCACACAACAGATACGAACCCGCACACGCTGAATTACCGAAAATTTTAATATATAAAGATGCCATGCATGTTTGTTTGTTTGTATGATGTACGTTACGCACTGTTACCTTACGCTCATCTAACCTAGGCTAGAGCACACACTGGAAAAAAATATAAAAGTCGAAACCTCACATTTGCCGGTGTGAAGACAGGGCGTTGGATATCGCAAGAAAACGTTAATAATTAAACTAATGACTATAACTCGACAAAACCTTTAAAGGGTCAGGCCCATTTCAAATGACCCCTATTTTTGATGATTCCATCTGATTCTCCATGTCAAATATAATAGGATGCAATATTTTTCTAATTTTCAAGCGCAAAATTCACGCAGTATTCAGCAATTTACCATTGCCAGCCATACCCAACTATTTATCGCAGTTGGCACGTCCCTTCGCGCTGATTGGCCAATATCGCAATTGCCACGCCCAGTAGAGCATATTGCCCAATTAACGCGAAGGGGCGTGACAACTGCGATAAATAGTTGGGTATGACTGACAATGGTAAATTGCTGAATACTGCGTGAATTTTGCGCTTGAAAATTAGAAAAATATCGCATCCTACTATATTTGACATAAAGAATCAGATGGAATCATCGAAACTAGGGGTCATTTGAAATGGGCCTGACCCTTTAAAGCGAAGCACCGGCCGGTTTTTGAAACACATCGAGTACACCATCATTCTTATGCAGATTACACAAAGAACATAAATTTGAATAAAAAATACAGATTAGCATAAATTCGTAAGAATTCATTTCTCCACGATGCATTTCAAAAACCGGACGGTATTTCGCTTTAAATAAAAAAATTATAGTAAAAATGAAGAACTCACATTTGTCGGTGAAAGACAGTGCATTTGATATGGCAAGAATTGCTGCCGACCCCTTCTCCTCACTGTGGAACGGTCCAATTGAAAGCGGTGTGAATTGTACAGAATTAGGGGCGGAATATCTCTAGAACAAGGAAAATATCAAAACCACGTGTCATACACCTTTAAATTAGGCAAATAAAAACACGGGCGCTTTTAAATTTAGCAAACCGCGCAGCGCACCACCTTTGGAACTAAGTCTAAGGACGATATGTGAATTGTACAGAATTAGGGGCGGAATATCTCTAGAACAAGAAAAAATATCAAAACCACGTGTCATACACCTTTAAATTAGGCAAAAAAACACGTACGGTACACCTTTAAATTTAGCAAACCTTTGGAGCAAAAAAATATTCTAAGGAAGCGATGTGAATTGAACAGTATTAGGGGCGGAATATCTCTAGAACAAAGAAAATATCAAAACCACGTACACCTTAGCAAACCGCGCAGCGCACCACCTTAGGAACTAGAAAGTCTAAGGAAGCGCTGCGAATTGTACATAATTAGGTGCGGATTATCTCTAAAACAATATTTCGATGAAAACCACGTATCACATAATATACCCCTGCCTGAACTGAGAAGAACACGTAGCACACACGTTTAAATCTAGGGTTTAGCAGATATATATCGATCATGGTAGATGGGTAAGTCGAAAAATACGCGAAAAGTTTCGGAACTTCTGGTGGATCACGTGACGGAAGTATGTAATACGACGAACAATTTTGCGAGGAAAAACTATGACAAAGATAGTATGTCAATTTTCGGCACGGACGGAACTGTACCGTGGCTAAGAAATACCGCCAATGCCGTAAGTAATCACTAATAGTTCATGGTTCAAGGACCTAAACGAATATATATGACATACCTTTGAAAGACAGTCACTTCCAAACTTTCGAATTGTTTTTACCGAAACACAAACAATCTGGTGACTGGTTCGTGGTTCGTGCCCATTTGGTGAACAGCTGATGACAGTTTTCGATGAAACTTGGTCATCACTTGGTCACGAAGAGGTTACCAAATGGGCTGGCCCATGAAAAAAACCAATGAACCGTCACCAAATGGGTTCACCCATTTTCTATGTATTGGGTCACTTAGAATTTAGAATGGAGCCATTAACTTGGTCAAATTCATATGACCGACACATGTTTTCCTATCATTTATGCCAAAAATACACACAAATATTGATATTATTCACTAAATAAGTGGGGGAAAACACCAAAAAAGGTCCGGCTTTGCATACATTGAATGTTCCATGTAGTTGAGTTGTGGAACTTATGGAACAAGGGGTTATAGGTGAGAGAACAGAAATCCGATTGAAATAAGCTTGTTTTCAGTCTATGTTGAAGGGCAGACAGGCCATATTAAAGCGATATGGAGGCCGGTTTTTGAAACACATTGAGCTAAATTCGAGTAATTCAGCATAAATACGTAAGAATTCTGTTGTCCACGATGCGTTTCAAAAACCGGCGGGTAGTGATATGCCGTTAGTTAAAGCTAAAAATTCACGCAGTATTCGCGCAGTAATTTGCATACACCGCATCGGAATACAGCGTCCGGCATACGTTTCAAAACTGGCTATCATATGGCATTAATTTTTCGAGAGAGTAGGTCTTTGAAAACCAGACTACTGACTAAACTCGGGAGGTGCGCGATGAGAACCAAAAGCAACAATTTCGCGCGCGGCAGAGCTCCGCGAAGGCCGGGGTAACGCGGCACGTTGAGCAGACAAAATTGCCAGCGCAACTTCGCCATATCATCGACAGAAGCTCGTCAATCCACAGAAATGAGATACTGAGAACCCGCGAGAACCTGGCGCGAATCTGGCTGGGGGCTTTTACCTTCAACATTTTGGTATAAGCTGTGCGATGTCGATGCAAAAATGTTACCAAACAACGTGAAAATTGGCGCGCAAGCGGCAACGTTATGGCGTGCATGCGGCGTGGCCGCTTGCACGCCAACTTTGGTCAGTGTAGTGATGTATTCGTATTTAAAGATACGCAGTTACGAAACCAGCACACTCTACTAGTAAGTCAATAAAAAGGTGGTGTTGACTGTATCAAATAACAAGATCTAGAGTAGTAGAGAGGTTACAATACTGTCAATACGTGTAACCAACACGACCAAAAGGGCAAAAAACGTGAATTAGTATCTATAATAACAAAAAAACGACCCGTGATCGTACTTTAATTGACACAATATTCCTACATCCCCCTCTCTCTCTTTTTCTCTCTCTAACTCTCTCTCTCTCTCTCTTCCCATTCTTTCATTCTCTCCCTAACTCTACAAAGACAATTTTCTAGAGAAAAGGAACTAGAATGTTCGCGTTTTTTGTGACTTATTGTGACTAAAATGTGAACTAATGACAATCAGAACGATAATGTCGCCGCGCACTTCTGGCACCAAAGTATCGCAAACCGCGCTTATATGGCGAACTTTTGGCGCAATTAAAGATCTATGCTGCGCAGATGAACAAACGAATAAATAAAGTATGTGTGATAGAGGAAATTAATTAGAATAAGAATGAGAAAAATGTTAAAGCGAAATACCGGCCGGATTTTGAAACGCATCGTGGACAACTGAATGCTTACGTATTAAATGCTAATTTACTCGAATTTAGCTCAATTTTTTTATTATAAAGCTGCAAGCACTGTGCACCTGCACTCTCCTCACGCTGTTATAACATGGCGGATTTTCTATAGTGCGGATAAACCTGAAAGGTGTATCAAAATTACGGTAAATCAAACACGATTTTCCGAATTGATAATTGGTACTTGCAAGGAAAACGCACTGTTTTTGGCATACTTGCAAACCCCATAATTTGGGTATTTCCCGACCCAGACACCCAGGCGAGAGAGCAAAGATAGATAAATGGATGGTTAAAAAGAACAAGGTCATTCGGTCTTGCAATTTTAAGTCTTGAAATTAAGCAAAGACACGTTCCGTCTGACTCTAAACTATACCACAAAGATGACATTAAACTAGAACTGTAAATGGCACGACGTTTTTGAAACGTATAGTATATTGGACAAATGTATATGTATTTAATATAATAAGAAACAACAGTTGCCAGAACCACGTTCAACACGGGTTAAAGCGATATACCCGGCAGGTTTTTGAAACACACCGAGTACACCAGTATACAGCCTATGCAAATGAACCTACAATATGATAAAAAAAATCGAGCTAAACTCGAGCAAATTAGCATAAATACGTAGGAATTCAGCTGTCCACGATGCGTTTCAAAAACCGGCCGGTATTTCGCTTCAAGGTACAAGATACCACTAGTCTTATTTTCTAAAAAAGCAAAAAAAAAACGAAGAAAAACGAAGAAAAAAGGTTAAAAAACGATTCGATGAAATACTCAGATAAAAAAAATAGAATGTTACAACAAAATGACAAACTGTGAAAAAAAAACCGGTGACCGAGATCGCTCGTAGAGATAATAGCCAAAACATCACGTAATCAAAAAATCACAATACGACCTTTGTAGTACAACTTACCACATGAAACTAATAATAAACAAAGTAAAGCGATAACAATTAACACAGAGAACAATTATGTATGACATAAAAAGATTACCGAGGAAGTACAACATATTGTTCTAGAATTTGCACTACACAATTGTCCAAACCACAGAAAAACCGTCGTTGGCCCATCTGGTGACTGGTTAGTTACCATTTGGTGACCAAACGATGACGGTTTTCGATGAAACTTGGTCACGAAATGGTCACCAAATGGGCAGGCACACGAAAAAACCAGTGGATCGTCGCTACATGTTTCACCCCTTTGCCATGTATCAATTTTTTATATGAGATGTAGAATTAATTTATTACAAAGAAGAATTCAATGCGATGCGGCACGTGATTTTTTCCAAACAAAAATAGAAACAAAAGACTGTAAATTGAATGGTTGGGTATTTTAAAACGGGCAATGAATAAGATACAACATTCACACACTACCACGAGACGAGGAGAGCAAACAAATTTTTCTAAACAGGGGACGTCAAACTACAACTTTTCGAGCAATTATCTTTGATTAGCTAATCAATTGAAGAAAAAATATGACCAGGAACTAAAATTAAACATAAGCAAGTAAAGTTACGCATCGAAAGAACACATCGCCACAGGAGACGGTGAAATAACACAAGAATAAGATTCCCTATTTCCCTGGGGTACAAACGCGACTAAAAGATTGTAATTTTATATTTTCATAAGATAATATATTTTATAATTCATTTTTTTTTGACCAATCTAAAAATAAAAACATTATGATTTAAAAAGAAGAATTGTGTCTGGGGTACTTTGTAGCAAAATCGATGTTTTAGAAAATCCAATCGTTTTAAAATTTAAAAACTATGTTTTATACAAAAATTGTATTTTTGAAAAAGATGCAAGAATAAAAATAGAGTACCGTTCCCGTACCGTAATCAACTAGTGATAACAACTGGTGCTCAAAAACACATTTGTGCTCAAACACAAACTAATACTAATACATGTAACATGAAAGCTGAAAAGAAAAAAGCGTTTTAATTTTAAGTTTTGTAACTTGTTCTATATTTTAATTTTTAAAAATTGTATTTAATAAGATTATTATATATGTTCTTAAACTTTATTTACTTTTAGGAAGTAAAATAACGGTTATTTTATAATTTATCAGGGAAGTACTCAAAAATTGAAAAATTGAAAAATAGGAAAATGGGGAAATGGGACAAAACAACAAAGCGGCAACAGTCGATATACATGCAACACGTGACGCTACGATTTGTGAAACGGGAAAACGGGTAAATGTAAACAAGGTTAAAAAAACGATTGTTTGACAGATGAACAGACGGAAAAAATATATTTATGCCTTTTATTTAAGTTGTAAAACATGAATCAATAGAATTTTCCTGGCAATAAGTGGAGTGATAGTAAGTAGATGTAACGTGAAAAATGGGGTGGGGGCGTTATGAGCAAGATATCGTACAATCGTACACAAATCATGGGTACTTCGTGTATGAAGAGTAAAAAATGAAACGGGACACAAAATATTTAATTGCGATTGAAAATGGACCTCGTGATAAAAAGTTAGTAATTACAATTATAGTGAGAACGCGGTTGCGCCGCATGCAAGGCTGGGAATTCAGAGTACGCGGCGGAAACATGGCGCAGCTATGGCGCACATTTGAGAATTATGTCGATAGAAAGAGGGCGCGGCAAGCGTGCCGCGAGAACACAAAAGGTGCGCCGAATAGAATTGTAAATATTTCGCGCATTTTTTCTCGCTACGCTTGGACCGCGACTGCGAAGTTTCCGTACCGACATCGTCAATAGGCTGTTAAATACTATTCATTGTTTACATTCTGTAAAAGTTAAAATGTGATAAAAGTTGAAAAATATCATTAGCAAATGGGTATTATGAGAAGGTCGTTCGTCAACTGTTATATTTGATCAATATGAGCAGGAAGGAAATAAATCACAAAAGGAAAACTGAAAAAAAAACTAAAACTGGAAGAGAAAATTTCTACTGGGAGGAAATATGTTTAATGGAACGTAAAATGCGCATTCATAGGAAATGTGTGAACCCGTTTGGTGACCACCGTTACCATGTGGCTATACCTTAGCGACACCTTATAGCGATGCCTTAGTTACCTTACCTTAGATTCTTAGATATATTACAATGAGATCTTGGAGATACCACCAGCCGACCATTACAGGATCCTACACATTGTTACGGGCCTTAATGAGCTTTTTAGAAGTACAGACTAGGATCAATAGTTTCAATAGATAGCACAAATCAATCATGTTATCTGAGCAGCCTGGTTCTATTAGAAGTTATAGATGTATGGCCATCTTCCCGCTC